>JARQOC010000003.1:142477970-142511034 GCA_033576535.1 Allobates femoralis
TTTCTAAGGTTTAGCAAATTGTGGTAGCCTCTAGATATTAATTATATTGCAACTTTATTAACTACAGTTATCAATAATAACAGCATCTGCATTCAATAAAATATAACCCATTTGTGTCATGACAACTCATTGGAAGAATATGATACCCACTTTTTATGGTCCCAAAGGTCTAATCCAGGAAGGAATTTGAATTATATGGGATGTGAGAGGAGGATAGGGTGAGGTTACACACATACTTCAATAATGTTGGCAGTGATACAATCAATACAATAAACGTGCTAAAATTGACTTTTATACGTTCTGCTTAGTTTTTTAGTCACTTCATCTTTTTCTCTTTTTCTTTTTTTTCTTTCTTTAATGCCTGGCTGTTACTTAGCATCAGGTACTTAACTTTTCAATAAATGTATTTAAAACTTATGGTAATGTGCATTGAATGAGATAAACATCATTGTGATATGAAGGATATAATATTACATTCTATGAACACAAATATAGTCCTGGATATGATTTGGTAGTTGGCTATAAACATTAACATTTCGAGAAGAGAGCAGAAGCTTGTGCATTACCAAACTGCATAATATTAACTGGAATAGTCAAGATGACTAACTTTACTCTGCTTTTCTTTCAGTAGTTCTTCAACATACTGGTACAGAATTCTAACTCTTTATTAGTAATAGAATGGGATGGGCAAACCTGAATTGTAAATTTCATGGTCAGATCCTGAACACCCTGAACACAGACTTCCTGTAATACTGTTCGGGTTTCGAGGCTGTAAAAAAGAGGAAAACATTGACTCATCAATAGCGTTTTACTTAACGGGGTCCACACACTTGTACTTCTGTGCTGCTCATTAACTTCCTGATTATTCAGTGCACCAGCTCCAACAGCCATTCACAAATGTGTACTCTGTGATAGCATCAGTGATTCGCTCTAGTGCCCCTCACACATTGTGCCGGTGTCTGTGATTGGTTACCATTGGCAACAAACCTGCCGTCATAGGGTTGTAAAAATAAGTTAAATTAATTTTTTAAAAAATTGATGTAGGGCTTTGCTGTATTTCTGATTCTCAGCACAGATAAAGCGACAGCTATGAACTGCCACTGCAAGCTGCCTGGCTTTATGTGGGCTGGCCATCAAAATACAGGGAAGCCAATTATTTCTTTTTTACATTATTTAAATACATAATGTGAAAAAAAATGTGTGGCCTTAGTCCTATTTTTGATTGCCAGCCAAGGTAAAACTAGGCATCTGATTTGTACCTCAAATTGCTACCAATTGCATTCAACTCAACCAAAAGAAAACAAATCCCCACTCAGGTCTATCATATCTTACTGGAAATATCAGGGGTTTCAACATTACTGGAAGCACAAAGACTCTGAAAAAGTGCTATGGTTACCCATCCCCCCAACTCAAAAAAGAACTCCATAAAAATCTGCACTCCCTCATTCAATACCCCCATCCTTTCTGAGGCCCACATTGTGCCTAAACCACATTTAGTGTCCACATGTTTAGCATTGTGATAGTAAAGAAAGCCCGCCTAATTTACGGCGTGTGTATCTCCCGAAGTATGAGCTAGGCACAATGTACGAGCACTACAATATACTGGGCAAAACAAGGGCTTATTTGGAATTTTAATTTCTGCAACATTGACTGCATTTAATTCCATGGACTTTTTTTCAGAGTCAAAATCATCGCTATACCTGTAGATGAATTCCCAGAGGGGTGTAATTTCCAAAATGGAGTTACTGGAGGGGGTTTCTGCTTTTCTACACGTGGAGTCATATTTCTACTTGTGAAAATTGGAAATCTAGGAAAAAACGTAATTTTTTTTTGCTGCCCAATGTTATAAAATTTTGTTACATATTCTTGGTGTTAACATGCTCACTGCACGCCTTGATGTATTCATTGACCCCTTCACCACCAAACCTGTTTTGACACTAAAGATCAGGGTATTTTTTGCAAACCAGTGTCACATTATGAGACTATAACTCTGGAATGCTTCAACGGGTCCCAGTGATTGTGAGATTGTTTTTTTAAAGTATATTGGACTTCATGTTAGTGGTAAATATAGGCCGATACTTTCTGAGTTTATTTGTGAAAAAAACTTAAAATTTGGTGAAAATTTTGAAAATGTAGCAGTTTTCAAACTTTCAAATTTTATACTGTTAAACTGTTACGGAAAATAATTAATAAATGACAATTCCCACATGTCTACTTTACATCAGCACAATTTTGTAAACAAAATTTTTTTGTTAAGAAGTTAGAAGGGTTCAAAATTTATCAGCAATTTCTCATTTTTCCAATAAAATTTACAAAGCTACTTTTTTCAGGATCAGAACAAATTTAAAGTGACTTTGAGGGATCTATATGACAGAAAACAACCAAAAGTTATACATTTACTAAAACTAGACCCATCAAGCTACTCAAAACCACATTCAAGAAGATTATTAACCCTTCAGGTGCTTCACAGGAACTAAAGCAATGTGGAAGGAAAAAATGAAAATTTTACTTTTTCCAACATAAATGTTACTTTAGCCTCAAATATTGCATTTTTACAAGGGTAACAGCAGAAAATGGACCCTAAAATTTATTGTACCATTTTTCCCAAGTACACCGATATCCCATATGCGGTCAAAAACCACTGTTTTGGCACACAGCAGAACTCAGAAGAGTGGGAGTGTCATTTAACTTTTTGAATGTAAAATTAGTTGGAATTGTTAGCTGACATCATGTTGTGTTTGGAGAGCCCCTGATATGCCTAAACAGTGGAAAAACCCCAAAAATAGACTCCATTTTGGAAACTAGAAATTTTTCTAGATGCTTTGAATCCTCAGGTGTTTCATACATTGAGCAGTGAAAGATAGTTTTATTTTGTTACACAAACATTTTCTTTTAGACACAATTTTTTCATTTTCACAGGAGCAGCAGGATAAACTGGATCCCAAAATGTATTGGGAAATTTGTCCTGAGTATGCTAATACCTCATATGTGGAGGAAAACCACTGTTTGGGCGCACGGCAGGGCTCGAAAGGGAAGGTACAATATTTGATGTTTCAAGCGGAAAGTTAGCTGGAATCGTTAGCTGACACCATGTCGCGTTTGGAGAGTCCCTGATGTACCTAAACAGTGGAAAGCCCCTACAAGCAACACCATTTTAGAAACTAGAACTCCCAAGAAATGTATCTAGATGCATGGTGAACACTTTGCATCCTGAGGTGCTTCATACATTAACCGTGAAAATGAAAGATACTTTTTTTTCCACAAAAATGTTCTTTTAATCTCAATTTTTTATTTTTTTTTTCATTTTGTGAAGGGAACAGAATAAACTGGACCGAAAAAACTGTTGGGCAATTTGTCCTGAATTTTTAGTCATTGGCACAAGTACAGCAGGAGGGTATGGGCTGCCACCCACTCCCAGCTGCCTAGTTTTACCTGGTTGGTAATCAAAATACAGGGGAGACTTTTTTTTTATTGTTTCTTGATGTGAATGTTTGCTGTATTTTTGGGTATTAGGTACAACTATCAGTTGGTGGCTGGAATCCTCACCATAGGGAGGCCCAAGCCTTCTGGGGCCCCCATGCTGAGAATTGCTGTCCTCAGTCGCACCAGAAAGGCCTAGCAACCATTTTCTGGAGCTGTACCAAACTCTTCCAGCTGCCCAGTGGTCTTGAAAGACTGAATAATAATGGGGTTAATGCCAGCTGAATATTACCAGCTTGCTCTAAGCCAGAGACTCATAATGTTGGGCCAATGTTAGACCCTGTAATTATGAATCTCAAGTAAATACTAAATAATGCACAACATAGAAAAAAATAATTTTATTTGAACAAAAAGCACACAAACACATATGTCAACTCCATCTTTATTACTCCCACATAACCCTCCACGATTCCTTCATCCACATTCTGCAGGGAGAGAACAAGTGTCAACTCCCTGCAGATCGGCAATCACACTGACCACGAGGCCTCAATGACTCATCAATGGGGTCACTTACTGAGTCACTGAGGCCCGTGGTCAGTATCATGGCAAAGTCTGCAGGGAAAGGATGTTTGTACTTCCTCTGCAGAATCTGGATGCAGCAGAACTGAGAATGCAACATGGGACCTCTTGGATTATTCGTCAGAGGGTATGTTGATGGGATTTAACAAATGGGTAAATGAGGGTTCTCAATATGTCTAATTTCTGATAAAAGAATTTTCTCTGAGTTTTATTTCTAATAATGGAATTTTCTTTCTTTGTGTTGTGTTTATTAACTATTCACTTAGTGGATTATTAATGGGTGGGTATCAGAAGACACCTGCCATTACCAATCCAGGGCTTAATGATAAGCTGTCAATCACAACAAATAATATTATCCAATTTGTCCTTGTTATCCTTGTAAAAATCAAAAATTTGGGGATAAAGCAACATTTTTTGGTAAAAATGTATTTTTTCATTTTCACAGTTTAAAATTATGTAAACCACTTGTGGGTTGAAGGTACTCACCACCCCTCTAGATACATTTCTAGAGTTGTGTAGTTTTCAAAATTAGTGATTTGTGGGTGGTTTACACTATTTAAACAAATCAAGGGCTCTGCAAATGGGATACGCCATCTACAATCTAATTCCAGCCAATTCTGTGCTCCAAAATGTAAATAGTGCTCTATTAGGGTTAATTACTTAATGGGGTTCTGTCACCATAACAGTTATGGTTACATAGCATGTAAATAAATAAACTAAAGATTTTAAACAGTCTCCTCACAAGGATGGATCTCAGAGTCTCCCCACAGAGCAACAATTTTAAATAAAGCCCCCTACAGAGCCTGTTTTCCCAGTTGGCCCTACACAGCCAAGATTGCCAGAGTTCAACCACAGAGCTGAACTTTTAAATGTAGGCCCCAACACAAACTCTTTCCACAGCTGACCCACACAGCCAAGATTCCAGAGTTAAGCCGCATAGTATAAAGAGGGGACTCAGTCACGCTTTAGTGATGGAAGTAAGCATGGCACCTTGCCCTTAGTAGCGGGCATCCAGCTCGTGTCTCTGTATGGTATGCCCAGCCACTGTGCTTTCTCCTATACAAGTTACTTACCAGGTTCCTGATCCTGCTATGTCTCCTGTATCCCTTCCTGTGACCTTCTCTGCCCAGGTCTGCAGTCTCTGAGGAGCAATTCCAGGATTTTCCTTAGGCTACGCCTGCTACATTCTGCTGACATTTAAAGGGCCAGTGAACCCTGACCTGGAAGTGCCTCTCAGCCTATTGCTGAGAAGCTCAGTATATATAAGGCACCCTCCCCTTAAGGGAGGTGCCTGAGCAATGCTTCCTGTCGTTATGTCTGCTGCAAGTAAGTCTGCCTGCTACTTCAAGTCAGTCTGCACCGGCCTCTAGCAAGCCTGCCAAGTCCATCTCCAGTGAGCCTGCAACGCAAACTATCCTGCCTCCATCATCAGTAAGCCTGTACCATGCTTATATCCATCTGCGTTGGATTCTGCTCCTACTGGTCTTTGTCAGCATCAGCAGCTGTCCCATCCACGGGACAGCCTACAAGCTCCACTTTAGAGACATTATTACTGCCAGACCTTGTTCATTCCTGCAGGTGTATACTAAAAAAAGACTGTACTTTTATTCTAGTCCTTTTCCTGCCTGTTCTGTCCACAGGATCAGCTTCCACAGTCCATCTGTGGTCCAGTGGTTCCACTACCCATGTTCCCGCCATGGTGAGTGTAACACTGTGCTTGGTGAGAGGTATATTGTGGTGTAAAATTTAAAGCAGCTCTAACCCCAGAGAACAAATTTTAAAAAGACCCGTACTAGTGTCTAGTCAGAGTTTTACTGTCAAAGTCAAAATGTGAAGATTTCCTCCAAAGAGAACGAATTTCAAAAAAGGCACCAAGTCACAGTTCACTGATACAGACAAAGTTTGAAGATATCCCACAGAGATCTAATATTAAAACGCACCTATTGAGTGTCTTGTCACAGTTCACCCCCACCAAAGAGGGTTTTGTCAGACTTCACCCCCCAAGCCAAAATTTGAAGTGTTTCCCAACAGAAAACCAGCAGCTAATTTAGAAAAACCCCTAAACAGCCTCTTTTCGGAGTTGATCCTTAAAGCCAAGATTGCTCAAGATCCACCACAGAGCACCCAATTTTATAAAGGTCCATAAACAGCCTCCTTTCCCTGTTGACTCTCACAGACAAGACAACACAGAGCACCCAATTTAAAAAAAAAGCTTCTAAACAGTCTCATATCACATTTGAACCTCAAAGCCAAGATTGCCTGAGATCCACCAGAGCACCAAAGCTGAAAACCCTCTGTCTGGCGCAGCTGATCTAAAGTATAAGGCACAGCTCAATTATCGTAGTTTTCTTTCTCTTTCCTCTCCAAGTTATCAGAAAATTTCCCCCCTCCTGTTTTTACATGCTCTGTAAAACTTGATCTTACAGTGTTAAATCAGATCTCCTAGAGAGCAGATCTGACCTTTGTGGATTCTCGGGCTCACTTCGCCTGAAATTATCTCAAATTTGAAAGTTAGTATTTTATCTTTTTATTCCTTACAATTGTTTATTTAGCTGAACATATAACCTCTTAATCTGAGTATATGGTAATCAAGTAGCATTTAAAGCCCCAGTCAGACATAACAAGGTCGTTAGCGAGATCATTGTAACTGTGACGTTACAACGATCTCTCCAGCGATGTCGCTATGTGTGACATCTAGCAGCGATCAGGTCCCTGCTGTAAGATCGCTGATCGCTGCAAAGGGCTCAGGACCATTTTTTTGGTCGTTGGTCTCCCACTGGTCAGTACGCATCGCTGCATGTGACAGCGAGAGACCAGCGATCAGTGACCTTACAGGCTGGTAACCATGGTAAATACCGGGTATCTAGGCAGTTCCTTGATACTCGTTGTTTATGATAGTTACCGGCTTCCTCCCTGCTTACAGGCTGAGCTAAGCTGCCTGTAAGCAGGAAGGAAGCTGGTAACTATGATAAACAGCGGGTATCTAAGCAGCACGCGCTGCCTAGATACCCTGTGTTTATCATAGTTACCAGCGTCCTCCCTGCTTAGCTCAGCCTGTAAGCAGGGAGGAAGCTGGTAACTATGATAAACACCAGGTATCCAGGCAGTGCGTGCTGCATAGATACCAGGTGTTTATCATAGTTACCAGCGTCTGTGGTGCCCCACATGTGCAGGCGTCAGAGAGGGGTATTGCACCCGTAAAAGAGGTGTAATTGCCCCAGCTGCAGATGGACCCTCCCACATTAGTTGAGCGGTGGAAGGTTACCCGGGAGGGGATATATTCACCTCTAGGGGGACAAAGAGGGTCTTTCAGCAGTAGGGTCAGGAGGAAGAGGAGGAGAGAAGTTAAGAAAGGTCTTTTGGTTAAATGGAACGAGGCGGAAGGTCAAACCGGGGCAGTTTCAAGCCGAACCGGAGGGTAAAAGAAGGAACCTTGAGGAGGTCCTGAAAGAGGGCACTCGACGAGAGAAGTCCGGGCCCTAGAGAGAAAGGGAGATCCTCAGAGTGGAGCGACCATACTCCAAGGGATACTCCAGTCCACCACGGGAACGCCGGGCCCGAGGATCCGGCCAAAGTCCAGCTTTGCAGTCGGCAACCGGCTGTTGTGGGTTGTTTATCAGCCGCACCACCCTGCCAGTGGAGCGGTCTGCCTGCTTCCTCAACACGAGGGAGAGGACCCCAGTACTACCTACACTGAGCTACTAGGTATAGGCCCATCCTAGGCGGGGAAGAACGGACACGGGTTAGTCAATGAAGGTACACCAAGGGTTCCACCATACCACCTGGGATCCACTTGCAGCCACCCGTAAAGCTACCTGTCATTTGTAACATCTAATACTGAACTGTGAACTGTATCTGATGCTGCTACAAGTTGACAGTAAAGTAACTGGGAGAAAGTGACTTTGCCTCTGCGAGTGTTTTCCTACATCATCTTGTTCCCTTTCAGGTACACTGCCCCGGTGGAAAAGCCCTACCTGTAGGGGGCTTTGCCAACTTTGCTGCACTACCATGCACCTCAGGCGGACTGTGGCGGCACTGGTGACCCATCACCGGACACTACAGATGGCATCACATGACACAAACTCTTACTTCCCTGTAAATACACCCTTTTTGAAGTGTCACCCAGGCCACGGGATCAGGCGCTGCCACCCGTGACACCCCTATTACCACCCACCTAGTCTGGTACCCGAGCACCCCAGGGCCTGGGGCTCGACATATCTTTCTGGCGTCATGAACAGGATTTCGTGCCCGGTATTACCAGGTACTGTGCGCCTTGGACATTTGAACCGTGCTTAAAACGAACTTTTTCCACCATTGCTTGGCGCCAAAAATGGGTTCCCGCCATCACTGCAGGAGGACCCAAGATGGTGCCGTAGCCATGTACTAAACGCCATGTGCAGACCTGGGGTTGTGCCTCAACCCCTAGAAGAAGGAGGGTCAAGACGGAGGCGCCAAAAAGTGTGGCCGCCCCGATTGCCATCAATCAATCAAGGGGGCGGCCCACAGGAAGTTCTCCGGGAGTGGCAGCCAATAAAGAGACAAATCGGAAGAGAAGGACAGAACAACCAAGGCTCCTTTGTATCCAGCAGCATGGCGGCACCCCGTTGGAGAGATATCATACGCGAGCTCGAGGAAGAAGCAAGAGCTGCGCAAGGAGACCCGGCAGTGGAGTCCCTTTTTTTTTTATAATTCTTTATTTTAGAAAAGTTTTGAATTTTCATAACATGAAAGAAAACACAGACATTACTTCTCAGTCAGTATATCCAAACAAATATCATGTAGATATGTTGGCCAAACCAGTTAGGCCCAAACTCAGCAAATATTATATATTTTTTATGCGTCTACGGTGTAGACACTGCCTTAAAGAGTTAGGACCTACAACATAATGTTCCATTTAAGACCTTACATCAATATTCAATCTTCACAGTAGAAGTCATTGCTGCAGTGGCGTCCCTCTTAACCCTAGAGGGGGATGCTGACTACTGGAGGGATGCGTTTGGACGGCTCTGCCAGGACATGGCAGAAGCCCTGACATGGGTGTGCGAAAGGTGGAGCGCGGAGCGGGCCTGTGAGCTGAGAACGATGAGGGAAGGCCTTAAGTGCGGGAGGCAGCGGTAGCGGTGCAGGCAGTTGAGGAGTACCGTGCCTCATTACCACCCTTACCACCACCTGTCCAGACCCGGGACATGGGAGTCCAGACTGAACCCCCGATACACCAATGTCCCGTACCAGCAGCTACCTCCGGCTGGAGGCAGCACGGACATCCCCTACTGACCCAGACGGCATAGTCGAGGCTGAGGTGGATGAGATAGACTTTGAGGAGCCAGAGGATGTCAAAGGAGCCTCGGGAGGGAGCACCCCAGAAGATGCGTGGTGGACCACATGGCAGCGGCAGAGTGAACTCCAGAGTCCCAACCGGCAACTCACCACCACCTCAGTACCAGTCATCCCAGCTGTCTCAATCATCCCTAAATGAAAGAGACCAGGTAACAAGACAAAGATGCCGAGATGAGTGGTTCCAGAGAGAGCAAGCAACAAGGCGACTACGGGATGAGGCAAGATCACAGCCCTCGCTTCCAGTAGAACTACACCGCCAAGGAACCATCGTTTCCGTGTACCAGGATGAAGGATGGGGATTTCTTAGAGAACCCAGACTTCAGGACGATATCTTTTTCGCCAGACGTGATGTGAAATCTTTCCTGCGGCGAGGACACCCGGACAGAGACTTATACTGAGGTGAGCAGGTTACATTCGAATACTACCCAGGTCCCTTAGGCTGGTTTGCCATAAGGATCTCTCGCCAGCAATAGACTACCATTGTAGAGACATTGCATTGTACATAGCTTCTTTTTCAGCAACCGTGCCCCTTTTTTTTTGCCTTCCATTTTTGCAACCCCAAGAATAATGAGTGTGCCCCCGTATGTTTTTCTTTTAATCTGAAGATACAGAGACTTTTATTTTGAACTTTTATTGTCCTTGTTGATGATGTGTGCTGTGTAAACAGCAACCCAGCGGTGATAATACACACTGGACTGTGCGGGATAATACATTACCGCTGGGCCTGCGTAGTTAGTACCGGTCCCCGTTGGGCCAAGTTAGATAATGTTTACCTGCAGATAGTGAAGCCGGAGAGCAAGAACTTTGCCAACAGGTGACCCGAGAACCGTGGGGTCTACTATACTAACTACTGCAATGCTTGTATATATATATATATGTAACGTTAAAGAATAGTGCCTCCTAGCGATAAGGAGAAATCTAAATATGCCTGATTGTAAATAGTTTACCCGTTGATGTTGAATAGAAAATAAGAAAAATGCCTTTTCCCTTTCCGGTTAACAGGTACAGATACTGGCGGATGAGTATATTCCATCAGGGGGGTATGTGGCGCCCCGCATGTGCAGGCGTCACAGAGGGGTATTGCACCCGTAAAAGAGGTGTAATTGCCCCAGCTGCAGGTGGACCCTAGGCTAGGATGGTGGGTGGGACCCATTCCCAGCACTCTTACATTAGATGAGCGGTGGGAGGTTACCCGGGAGGGGATATATTCACCTCTAGGTGGACAAAGAGGGTCTTTGAGCAGAAGGGCCAGGAGGAGGAGGAGGAGGAGGAGAGAAGTTAAGAAAGGTCTTTTGGCTAAGTGAAACGAGGCGGAAGGTCAAACTGGGGCAGTTTCAAGCCGAACCGGAGGGAAGAAGAAGGGACCTTAAGGAGGTCCTGAAAGAGGGCGCCCGACGAGAGAAGTCCGGGCCCTAGAGAGAAAGGGAGATCCTCAGAGTGGAGCGACCATGCTCCAGGGGATGCTCCAGTCCACCACGGGAACGCCGGGCCCGAGGATCCGGCCAAAGTCCAGCTTTGCAGTCGGCAACCGGCTGTTGTGGGTTGTTTATCAGCCGCAGCACCCTGCCAGTGGAGTGGTCTGCCTGCTTCCTCACCACGAGGGAGAGGACCCCCGGTACTACCTACACGGAGCTACTAGGTATAGACTCATCCTAGACGGGGAAGAATGGACACGGGTTAGTCAATGAAGGTACACCAAGGGTTCCACCATACCACCTGGGATCCACTTGCAGCCACCCGTAAAGCTACCTGTCATTTGTAACATCTAATACTGAACTGTGAACTGTATCTGATGCTGCTACAAGTTGACAGTAAATTACCCGGGAGAAAGTGACTTTGCCTCTGCGAGTGTTTTCCTACATCATCTTGTTCCCTTTCAGGAACTCTTACTCCCCTGTAAATAGACCCTTTTTGAAGTGTCACCCAGGCCACGGGATCAGGCGCTGCCACCCGTGGCACCCCTATTACTTCCTACCGAGCCTGGTATCCGAGTACCCTAGGGCCTGGGGCTAGACATGTCCTCCCTGCTTAGCGCTGCCTGTAAACAGGAAGGAAGCTGGTAACTATGATAAACAGCGGGTATCGGCAGCCGGAGAAAAAACGTCCGACTGCTTCAGCTACCCGCACTGCCGATGCTTCCCCAACGTGACCAGCCGGCTCTAACCAGTCCTGGTCCGTTGCCCTTTGTCCTGGTTCCCCCAGTAAAGGTTGGGGTTCCTCTCTATAGTGTTGCTGTCAGGCTAGACCTAGCTGGCTGCCTTCCCAACACTAACTCAACTAACTGAAACTTTCCCTCCCACTACTCTATCCTAGGCTCCACCCCCACCCCTTTGGGAACTACTAAATTACCGGCCCCTCTATTCTAAGTGGTGTGGTCCTAGGTGGGTGTAAAAACAGACTCCATAAGGTGAACCTTGAACTGATGACTTTACAGGGTTAACATATTACTATTAAAGTGCAATACTACCCTGTGACGCCTAGTCACAGGGGCGCCACAAGTACTTGAAGCAGTGCAACATGGCACACATGTCCCCCATGAAGACCACTTGTTGGTAGTGACGTGATGTTCTTTGGAATTGTGAATCTGCAGTATGTGCTGATTCTTGTTTGCTGCTGATCGCATAGACTCTCCAGGATATGTGAGACCTATGAAAGTGTGCAGAGACTGACCACACTATCACCAGCATCTATAACAAATGTGGGTCATTTTTAAGTAAACTGTGCATCACCAAATTCAACACGTGCATCAGGAAAGGTATGTGCGTCAAACTGTGTAAAGTGGAAAACACCGCTGCTTGTCTTCATAAAATTTTGTCCTTTATTGTTAAATGAATTTTATAAAATCATTCAGCGTGCTAGCTGGGCGCTGGAGCGGCCTTTTCCCTGTCCCTTTCCCAGTGAATGCATGTGCGTCAAACTGACTAGGCTCACAGAGATGTGACGAGATTTCATATGTTATTGCACACCACCAGGCCTGGCTTCAGGCTCACTAGCAACAGCCACTCATCTCTTTTTTATGCCTGTCCTCAGCCCCTGCATGCTGTGAAACAGAGAATTTAACCCGTTCAGCCCCTGGCAATTTTTCATTTTTTGTTTTTTTTTCCTTCCCTTCTTGCAAAAGCCATAACTTTTTTATTTTTCCATCAATATAGACATATGAGGGCTTGTTTTTTAAGACAAGATGTACTTTTGAATAACGTCATTTATTTGACCATATAGTGTACTGGAAAATGGGAAAAACATTCCAAGTGCGGTGGAATTGCAAAAAAAAGGGGGGCTTTTCTGTTTTATTTACCACTAGATGGTGGCCCGATTCTAAGCATCGGGTATTCTAGAATATGTATATAGTTTATTTATGAAGATTTAAGAATAATGCAAAGCAAAGCTGGGTTTAAAATGTTGCACAAATATCGCTGATTGCTGGCAACCAATCAGCGAAGCATGGTTGAGATCTTGCGCCAATTTGCGGGCGAACTGTCCCTGTTGCTGATTGGTCATGGGCGGCTGGCCTGACCAATCACCAATGCAGGATTTGCGTTACAGATAAACAGGCAGAAGTAGACAATTATATAGTAGATACCTACAGCAGTACCGTGTGCAGCGGTGTCAGTGTGCAGCAGTGCCGAAATCCAGGAGGGGGCCGGGGGACAGTGGCCAGGTGCGGGCAGGAGGGGGACTGGGAAGAGCGGCCGGGTGCGGGCAGGAGGGGGCTGGTGAAGAGCGGCCAGGTGCGGGCAGGAGAAGGCCAGGGAACAGTGGCCGGGTGCGGGCAGGAGCGGGGCCCCTCGTGCCCGCACCCAACCGCTGTTCCCTGGCCCCTTCCTGCCTGCAGCAGAGTGCTTTGCAGAGTATACGGGGCTCATTGGTTAGCAGAGTATATGGGGGCTCAGTGCTTAGCAGACTTTACGGCGGCTCATTGGTTAGCACAGTATAAGCTGGCTCAGTAATTAGCACTGTATATAGAGCCTCAGTGGTTAGCACTCTATAGTGGCTCAGTGGTTGGCACTGTATATTGTGGCTCAATAATTAGAACAGTAATGTGGCTCAATGGTTAGCACTGTATATGGTGGCTCAGTGGTTAGCACAGTATGGTGGCTCAGTGGTTAGCACTTTATATGATGGCTCAGTGGTTAGCACTGTATATGGTGGCTCAGTCGTTAGCACAGTACGGTGGCTCAGTGGTTAGTACTGTATGGTGGCTCAGTGGTTAGAACTGTATGGTGGCTCAGTGGTTAGCACTGTATGGTGACTAAATGGTTAGCACTGTGCGGTGGCTCAGTGTTTAGCAAAGTATGGTTGCTCAGTGGTTAGCACAGCATATGGTCGCTCAGTGGTTAGCACTGTACGGTGGCTCAGTGTTTAGGACAGTATGGTGGCTCAGTGGTTAGCACTATATGGAGGCAGAGTGGTTAACTCTGTACGGAGGCTTCGAAGGTAAGCACTGTATAAGGTGGCTCGGTGGTTAGCACTGTACACGGTGACTCAGTGATTAGCGCACTATGGTGGCTGAGTGGTTAGCACTGTGGAGGCTCAGTGGTCAGCGCATGACGGAGGCTCAGTGGTCTGCGCATGACGGAGGCTCAGTGGTCAGCGCAGGATGGAGGCAGAGTGGTCAGCGCAAGATGGAGGCAGAGTGGTCAGCGCAGGAAGGAGGCAGAGTGGTCAGCGCAGGAAGGAGGCAGAGTGGTCAGCGCAAGATGGAGGCACAGTGGTCAGCGCAGGATGGGGGCAGAGTGGTCAGCGCAGGATGGAGGCAGAGTGGTCAGTGCAGGATGGAGGCAGAGTGGTCAGCGCAGGATGGAGGCAAAGAGGTCGGCACAGGATGGAGGCAGAGTGGTCAGCGCAGGATGGAGGCAGAGTGGTCAGCGCAGGATGGAGGCAGAGTGGTCAGTGCAGGATGGAGGCACAGTGGTCAGCGCAGGATGGAGGCAGAGTGGTCAGTGCAGGATGGAGGCACAGTGGTCAGCGCAGGATGGAGGCAGAGTGGTCAGCGCAGGATGGAGGCAGAGTGGTCAGCGTAGGATGGAGGCAGAATGGTTAGTGCAGGATGGAGGCAGAGTGGTCAGCGCAGGTTGGAGGCAGAGTGGTCAGCGCAGGATGGAGGCTCGGTGGTCAGCACAGGATGGCGGCTCGGTGGTCAGTACAGGATGGAGTGGTCAGCGCAGGATGGAGGTAAAGTGGTCAGCGCAGGATGGAGGCAGAGTGGTCAGCGCAGGATGGAGGCAGAGTGGTCAGCACAGGATGGAGGCAGAGAGGTCAGCACAGGATGGAGGCAGAGGGGTCAGTGCAGGATGGAGGCAGAGTGGTCAGCGCAGGATGGAGGTTCGGTGGTCAGTCCAGGATGGAGGCTTGGTGGTCAGCGCAGGATGGAGGCTCGGTGGTCAGTACAGGATGGAGTGGTCAGCGCAGGATGGAGGCAAAGTGGTCAGCTCAGGATGGAGGCAGAGTGGTCAGCGCAGGATGGAGGCAGAGAGGTCAGCGCAGGATGGAGGCAGAGTGGTCAGCGCAGGATGGAGGCAGAGTAGTCAGCGCAGGATGGAGGCAGAGTGGTCAGCGTTGGATGGAGGCAGAGTGGTTAGCGCAGGATGGAGGCAGAGTGGTCAGTGCAGGTTGGAGGCAGAGTGGTCAGCGCAGAATGGAGGCTCGGTGGTCAGCACAGGATGGCGGCTTGGTGGTCAGCGCAGGATGGAGTGGTCAGCAGAGAATGGAGGCTCAGTGGTCAGCGTAGGATGGAGGCAGAGTGGTCAGCACAGGATGGAGGCAGAGTGGTCAGCGCAGGATGGAGGCAGAGTGATCAGCGCAGGATGGAGGCAGAGTGGTCAGCACAGGATGGAGGCAGAGTAGTCAGCGCAGGATGGAGGCAGAGTGGAAAGTGGAGGATGGAGGCTCAGTGGTCAGCGCAGGATGGAGGCTCAGTGGTCAGCGCAAGATGGAGGCAGAGTGGTCAGCGCAGGAAGGAGGCAGAGTGGTCAGCGCAGGAAGGAGGCAAAGTGGTCAGCGCAGGATGGAGGCAGAGTGGTCAGCGCAGGATGGAGGCAGAGTAGTCAGCGCAGGATGGAGGCATAGTGGTCAGCGTTGGATGGAGGCTTGGTGGTCAGCGCAGGATGGAGGCTCAGTGGTCAGTACAGGATGGAGTGGTCAGCGCAGGATGGAGGCAAAGTGGTCAGCGCAGGATGGAGGCAGAGTGGTCAGCACAGGATGGAGGCAGAGTGGTCAGCGCAGGATGAAGGCAGAGTGGTCAGCGCAGGATGGAGGCAGAGTAGTCAGCGCAGGATGGAGGCAGAGTGGTCAGCGTTGGATGGAGGCAGAGTGGTCAGCGCAGGATGGAGGCAGAGTGGTCAGCGCAGGATGGAGGCAGATTGGTCAGCGCAGGATAGAGGCAGAGTGGTCAGCGCAGGATGGAGGCAGAGAGGTTAGCACAGGATGGAGGCAGAGGGGTCAGTGCAGGATGGAGGCAGAGAGGTTAGCACAGGATGGAGGCAGAGGGGTTAGCACAGGATGGAGGCAGAGGGGTCAGCGCAGGATGGAGGCAGAGAGGTTAGCACAGGATGGAGGCAGAGGGGTCAGTGCAGGATGGAGGCAGAGTGGTCAGCGCAGGATGGAGGCTTGGTGGTCAGCCCAGGATGGAGGCTTGGTGGTCAGCGCAGGATGAAGGCTCGGTGGTCAGCACAGGATGGCGGCTTGGTGGTCAGCGCAGGATGGAGTGGTCAGCAGAGGATGGAGGCTCAGTGGTCAGCGTAGGATGGAGGCAGAGTGGTCAGCACAGGATGGAGGCAGAGTGGTCAGCGCAGGATGGAGGCAGAGTGATCAGCGCAGGATGGAGGCAGAGTGGTCAGCGCAGGATGGAGGCAGAGTGGTCAGCGCAGGATGGAGGCAGAGTGGTCAGTGCAGGATGGAGGCAGAGTGGATAGTGCAGGATGGAGGCTCAGTGGTCAGCGCAGGATGGAGGCTCAGTGGCTAGTGCAGGATGGAGGCTCAGTGGTCAGCGCAGGATGGAGGCTCGGTGGTCAGCGCAGAATGGAGGCTCGGTGGTAAGCGCAGGATGGAGTGGTCAGCAGAGGATGGAGGCTCAGTGGTCAGTGCAGGATGGAGGCCTCAGTGGTCAGCGCAGGATGGAGGCTCAGTGGTCAGCGCAGGATTGAGGCTCGGTGGTCAGCGCAAGATGGAGGCTCAGTGGTCAGCGCAGGATGGAGGCCCGGTGGTTAGCGCAGGATGGAGTGGTTAGCAGAGAATGGAGACTCAGTGGTCAGCACAGTATGGAGGCTCAGTGGTCAGCGCAGGATGGAGGGCTCAGTGGTCAGCGCAGGATGGAGGCTCAGTGGTCAGCGCAGAATGGAGGCTCAGTGGTCAGTGCAGGATGGAGGGAGGATAGAGGGCCAGTGGATGGTCAGCGCAGGATGGAGGCTCAGTGGTCAGCGCAGGATGGAGGGCCAGTGGGTGGTCAGCGCAGGATGGAGGGCCAGTGGGTGGTCAGCGCAGGTTTGAGGCTCAGTGGTCAGTGCAGGATGGAGGGCCAGTGGGTGGTCAGCGCAGGATGGAGGGCCAGTGGGTGGTCAGCGTAGGATGGAGGCTCAGTGGTCAGCGCAGGATGGAGAGCCAGTGGGTGGTCAGCGCAGGATCGAGGGCCAGTGGTCAGCGCAGAATGGATCCCCCCCACCCATCCGGTCTTACCCGCACCCGGTGTTTAAATCGCAGCAAGTAATGAGCAGTCATGTGATAGGCGGGCTGAAGAGCCTGTCACATGACCGCTCATTACCGGGTGCGGGTGAGATGGAGCGGCGGGTGAGACGGGGATGGGGAGGGGTAATGGAGTGGTGGGGGGGGTAATGGAGCGGTGGGAGCGCAATAGAGCAGTGGGGGCTCAATGGAGCGGTGGGGGGCGCAATGGAGCGGTGGGGGGATGCAATGGAGCGGTGGGGGGGCACAATGGAGTGGGGGGAGGGCAATGGAGTGTGGGGAGGGCAATGGAGCGGGGAGGGGAGGGAATGGAGCAGTGGGTGTCGGGCAAGCAGCGGCAGGCAAGAGGGGGCCTGAGGTGGGCGCACCCGCTCCTGCGGGATATCTGTGTGTGTGAGGGGAGGGGGCAGGAAGAGCGGGGCAGTGGATGGTTATGTTGTGCTCACGGCGCCGGTAAAAATGCGGCTTGTGATGGCGCATGGGATAGAGCAGGGGACTACAGGGTTAAAGCCTCTGCTAAGAGACCTAGTCCCGGTGGGAGGAGTTTCAGGCTAGAGCAGTGTAAGAGCGGGAAGAAGAGAGGCAGAACGTCTGTGGAGAGAGACAGAGAACGACCCTTCAGGGGACACCTCAGTGAGGGCACTCAGAAAGAGTGGCAACCCAGACAGAAGGAGGAGACCAGTGCCAGACCTGCTACTAGTCCACAGTGGAGAACCGGCTCCGAGTCGTGGTACAGGAGTTTATCCCTGAGCCGTCAACACCGGTAGGTCGTGGGACCATCTAATAGCCCCGACTCCCCGTCCAGAACGTGCAGCCCCACCAGGATCACTAAACAGGGTTGAGCACCTTAGAAGAGAAAAAGGGTAGCTCATAGCCCCTGACGGGCCTGGTAGACAAATGGGCTGCGCAGGACAGCGCAAGGAAGTAAGGAGGCGCAAGGAAGAGAAGGGAACACTGAAAGAGAGCAGAAGGTACTCTCTGGGAGCCTCAAAGAGACATTATTCTCCTCAGTGACTACCCAGCCATCTACCCGCTAAAGAACTGTGTAACTGTGAACCTGATCCGTGCACTTTTACAAGTAAACACCCGTACAGAGACCACATGCCTCCAGTGTCTTATTCCAGCAAGCCAACCCACAGAGCTGCTACCATGACAACCAGAACAGCAGCTACACTGCCCCGGGGATTCCGCTTCGCCTGCAGGGAGCTGAATCATCTAGGTGCATTACCATCATCCCCGGTGGTCTGACAGCGGCGCTGGTGAGCATCACCAGAACTGCAGGTGGCGTCATGAGACATTTATTCTTTTTGTTCCCTATTTATTTTTATTTACAATTGACTACCAGGGTACGGGGTCGGGCAGGCCACCAGTAACATCCCCCCCAACTCCATACCCCGGTACCGAGTTCCCATAGACCCCTGGGGGAATCACTGGCACTCAGCAAACATTCACAGGAAGTCATCATCTGACCCATCACTGTTATGACAATCCATCAGTGCCCCTCTATCATATCACAGGGCCATCGATTGGAGCAGGGATTAGGGCAATCCCTGCCAGCGCATTTTAGATTGCACTGTTAGAGTTTAACTGAATAAATCTAATGGATTAACAGGCATGGGTGAATCACTGATCCACCTGCACCTGTTAGCTGCAAATGTCAGATGATCATATGACATGCAGGGAAAGATGTGGGCTCAGTGCATGAGCCCACTTCAAAGGGAGGGAGGAAACCTATGAGGTATCTATATGTCCTTGGTTGTGAAGGGATTAAGAACAGCCTGCTGTGATTTCACTCAGGCTGTGCTGAAGTTGTTGGTGCAAGCCTATCTCTGATCAGATGAGGTGGTGGTGGAGGAAACAGTAGGAGTAAGGGGAAACACTGATGAAGAAGCGTCCAGCTATTCGAGTTGGTGGTAGGACTTGTGCTTGAATGCCTTGCCCAGCCACCAGTACACTTACCCAGCAAGCAGTTAGAGAGATATAATGTCCCTGCCCAAGCTTACTGGTCCACATATCCATAGTTATGTGGTCCTTTCCACTGATAGCATTGCGAAATGCAAGATTTGTTCTGCCACATATGTGTGCAGGGATGGCATGCCTGGAAAAGTAGTGGCAGCTGGAAACAACATACTGTGGTACAGCCACAGACATAATTGTTTTTAATCTTTTGGTCTCCAATAGCTTGAGTGGCAACATTGCAAAAGCAAGCAATTTTGAAATGCTGTAACTCAGGGCAAGGGCTCATGAGTGGGTAGCTGGGTGTCTCCTATTTCTACAGAGGGTTTTTGGGAATGGAGAGCTGCAGATGTGGTGCCCCACTGGTCAGTGCGCCACAGTAGGGGCACTGCACCCACAATAGAGTGTGCAGTATTCCTGTCGCAGGGGCATGTAAAGTTTGCATGAGGCTCCCATCCCAGCACTCCCACTCTATGCCAGGGTAGACGAACAGACGCATTCCCAAAGGATGGAGTTAGCGGAAGCGGGAAAACACAAAGACAGTTTTAGTTTGGTCTGAGGAAAGAAGCAAAGGGGAGCCCTGAGAGAGAGAAGGGTCCCCCAGGGAGGGGGCCTGAGAGAAAAATAAGCCCAGGAAAAGCAAGAGGAAATCCCATATCAGATCGACCATAATCCAGGGGAATCCCAGTCCACCTATGGAGTGCCGGCTCCGAGGAACGGTACAGTCGAGTTCACCCCCTGAGCCGTCGACGCTGGCCGTCGCGGGTTAGTTCAGCAGCCTCGACAACCCCGTCCAGAACGTACAGCCCCGCCAGGATCTCCCAAACCGGGTCGAGACCCTTAGGAAGAAGGGTACCTCATAGCGCCCAATGGGCCTGATATACTAGTGGGTTGTGCAGGGCAGGCGCAACTAAAGGCATCAGGATGTAGGATTGACTAAAGAAGGTATGCTACGGGAGCCTCAAAAAGACTTAACCCTCTTCTGCGACTACCCGGCCAACTACCCATCTTGAGACTGTAAAAGCTGTAACCTAACCTGCCATCTGAACCCGGTTCCAGTAAAAGTACCCGTACAGAGTTATTCAGCCTCCATGTCTCCTTTCTACATAAACCATTGCACAGCTGCGCTGCCCACAACCAGCACCACAACAAAGCCCTGCCCTGCCCCGGGGACTCAGCTCCACCTGCAGGGAGCTGCAACATCTAAGCTGCAATACCATCGCCACTGGAGGTCTGGTGATTATCATCAGAATCTGCAGGTGGCGCCACGAAAAACTTTAAACTTTTATTCCCCTTCAATTATACCCCAATTTTTAGGCTCTTCACAAGGGCCACGGGTCCGGGTGAGCCACCTGTGACATCCCTGCAACTCCACGCCCGGGTACCGAGTCCCTACAGGCCCTTGGATGAGTCACAGACTTACATGGAGTGGTGTGGATATAGTAGGTGACGCTAGTGATTGTCAGATACTATACGTACATTACGTACAGTATCTGCTCTTGTGTCAGGGGAGCCGCATTACATGCTATCCAGTTACCATAATGGGCTCCTATGTGGAGCACCGGTTTTGAGCTTTTTGAACCTAGCCTCACTGGTATTTTTTTAACTGAAAATTTTAACTTCATTTTTTAACTGTGATCTTTTGAGTAATAAACATCCAGATAGAATTCGGGTTAACAATTTTAATTATTGGTCTCTCTTCATACAGTTCTATAAGGGATATACACTAATGTGTAGCGCTGGGTCTTACCATACGAATTTATCCATTGTAAACTATAAGGAGGTATCGTACAAGGCATGGGCGTACCCAGCGTGGGGCAGGGGGGGGCAGCTGCCCCCCCCAAGAGGCTGCCCCCCCTCATGAGGAAAGGGTGAGCGCAGCACTGTGCGCGCGCCGCGCACACCTACTGTAGTGGGAGGGATGGTGTCGCCGCTGGAATTTGCATTGCCGGCTGCCCAGCGCCCACATGTACTGTGCCACTGCCCCTCCCCCGGTCCCCGGCGCTGAGAGCGATCCCGCTGACAGGAAGCCGCTGGGAGCGCTGCTGCTTCCTGTCGCGCGATGGCTCTGAGTCCAAGACAATTCCTGCAGTGGTAAGGTGGAGGCGGCTGCGGTGCTAGCGGCTCCTCCACCCTGCCGGCCCCGGGGCCCCCCATGGATCCGGAGAATGGAGGCTGAGCCGGCCCTGAAGGATGGACCTGATGCGGCTGGCGGTGGAGCTCACTGCTCAGAGGGAGCCTGGCCTGAGCCATCACCAGGTGAAGGAAACTGTGCAGGGGATAAGGGACAGAGGAGCAGGGTCCCGAGGTGAAGAGGACAGGGGGGCAGAATGACTGGAACAGCAGGACAGAGGAGAAGAGGCCAGGGGTCCCGAGGAGAAGAGGCCAGGGGGGCAGAGGAGAAGAGGCCAGGGGTCCCGAGGAGAAGAGGCCAGGGGGGCAGAGGAGAAGAGGCCAGGGGTCCCGAGGAGAAGAGGACAGGGGGGCAGAATGACTGGAACAGCAGGACAGAGGAGAAGAGGCCAGGGGGGCAGAGGAGAAGAGGCCAGGGGGGCAGAGGAGAAGAGGCCAGGGGTCCCGAGGAGAAGAGGCCAGGGGGGCAGAGGAGAAGAGGCCAGGGGTCCCGAGGAGAAGAGGACAGGGGGGCAGAATGACTGGAACAGCAGGACAGAGGAGAAGAGGCCAGGGGGGCAGAGGAGAAGAGGCCAGGGGTCCCGAGGAGAAGAGGACAGGGGGGCAGAATGACTGGAACAGCAGGACAGAGGAGAAGAGGCCAGGGGGGCAGAGGAGAAGAGGCCAGGGGTCCCGAGGAGAAGAGGACAGGGGGGCAGAAGGACTGGAACAGCAGGACAGAGGAGAAGAGGCCAGGGGGGCAGAGGAGAAGAGGCCAGGGGGGCAGAAGGACTGGAACAGCAGGACAGAGGAAAAGAGGCCAGGGGGGCAGAGGAGAAGAGGCCAGGGGGCAGAGAAGAAGAGGCCAGGGTGGCAGAAGGACGGGAACAGGGGGGCAGAGGAGAAGAGGCCAGGGGGGCAGAGGAGAAGAGGCCAGGGGGCAGAGGAGAAGAGGCCAGGGGGCAGAAGGACAGGAACAGGAGGACAGAGGAGAAGAGGCCAGGGGGCAGAGGAGAAGAGGCCAGGGGGCAGAAGGACAGGAACAGGAGAACAGAGGAGAAGAGGCCAGGGGGGCAGAAGGACAGGAATAGGGGGTAGAGGAGAAGAGGCCAGGGGGGCAGGAGGACAGGAACAGGAGGACAGAGGAGAAGAGACCAGGGGGGCAGAGGAGAAGAGGCCAGGGGGGCAGAGGAGAAGAGGCCAGGGGGGCAGAAGGACAGGAACAGGAGGAGAAGAGGCCAGGGGGGCAGAGGAAAAGAGGCCAGGGGGGCAGAGGAGAACAGGCCAGGGGGGCAGAAGGACAGGAACAGCAGGACAGAGGAAAAGAGGCCAGGGGGGCAGAGGAAAAGAGGCCAGGGGGGCAGAGGAGAACAGGCCAGGGGGCAGAAGGACAGGAACAGCAGGACAGAGGAAAAGAGGCCAGGGGGGCAGAGAAGAAGAGGCCAGGGGGGCAAAAGGACAGAAACAGCAGGACAGAGAAGAGGCCAGGGGGGGCAGAGGAGAAGAGGCCAGGTGGGCAGAAGGACAGGAACAGGAGGACAGAGGAGAAGAGGCCAGGGGGGCAGAAGGACAGGAACAGGAGGACAGAGGAGAAGAGGCCAGGGGGGCAGAGGAGAAGAGGCCAGGGGGCAGAAGGACAGGAACAGGGGGACAGAGGAGAAGACGAGTTGTAGTTCTCCTGCGCGGGCTCAATGTTTTCCCGCCGCTTGTCTGTGGTTAGTGTGCCTCTTCTGGGACGTCCTCAGCTCTGTGCTGTGCACAGACAGTGTACCACCATGTCCCCAGCTCCGTGCTGTGCACAGTGTACCACCATATCCCCAGCTCCGTGCTGTGCACAGTGTACCACCATGTCCCCAGCTCCGTGCTGTGCACAGTGTACCACCATGTCCCCAGCTCCGTGCTGTGCACAGTGTACCACCATGTCCCCAGCTCCGTGCTGTGCACAGTGTACCACCATGTCCCCAGCTCCGTGCTGTGCACAGTGTACCACCATGTCCCCAGCTCTGTGCTGTGCACAGTGTACCACCATGTCTCCAGCTCTGTGCTCTGCACAGTGTACCACCATGTCTCCAGCTCTGTGCTGTGCACAGTGTACCACCATGTCCCCAGCTCTGTGCTTTGCACAGTGTATCATCATGTCCCCAGCTCTGTGCTGTGCACAGTGTACCACCATGTCCCCAGCTCCGTACTGTGCACAGTGTACCACCATGTCCCCAGCTCTGTGCTGTGCACAGTGTACCACCATGTCCCCAGCTCCGTACTGTGCACAGTGTACCACCATGTCCCCAGCTCTGTGCTGTGCACAGTGTACCACCATGTCCCCAGCTCCGTACTGTGCACAGTGTACCACCATGTCCCCAGCTCTGTGCTGTGCACAGTGTACCAGCATGTGAATCATATCTTTGGCAGCATGTTGCAACTTTTTTCTCATCCTGAATCTGGATGAGAAAAAAGCGTCTGAAACTCGCCAATCAGCTATCAGAGATTGATTGCAATGCGAGAAAATCACATGTTGCACTCATCAGAGTTTCACGCCAGTGTGTCCGTACCCTAATACTGACATCCATATAGTAATCCTACTGATATGGGGAGGATTTATGGCTGTTAGTACACACTCCATACTTCTTGTTATTAACCAGTTAATGCTCTCTTGTCCACCACACTGCAGTGTCAAAAGAGGACGACAGCGAGGCAGACAGCAACATTGCATCAGAGAGCCCCTGACCTCGAAATAGAAGATCCTCAGATCCCGGTATTGTGACATAATATTAAGAATAAAGTTTTTTTGCATTTATATTACACTATGAGCCCCCCATAGGGCTCCCATCTCATATACAGCCCCCATAGGGCTCCCCAGTGGCATAACGAGTCTGATAGGCCCCGGTGTCCAATTTTACAACCTGAACGACCATGGCTTGCCCCCCCCTAGTTTTGATCCTGGGTACGCCCATGGTACAAGGTGCCCTCCAAAGGCCTTCAAGCAGCAACACATCTAACCAGTGGTCCTATTGACCAACAAGTACCTTCGTCCCTTAAGCTAGCTATGGTTTCACCCCTGTAAGCATATTCAAAGAAAAGCGTTCAATGAAGACTGGACACCATGATTAAGGCTCAGCCGAAACCCGTTGTTTTTTAGGGAAGGGTGTGTGGGTTTGGTTTTGTAATTTTGTAAATATTTGTTAGCTTATTAAGTTCATGTTTTGCATATGCCTGAGACCCAGTCTTCATTGCTATCTGAAGAGTTTTTTTTCTTTGGATCTCCCTACATACCGTAGCTTAGCTTTGCTACTCCTGTGCTGGAGCAGTGGATACCGACATCTAAGTGGTGAGCTGAAACTCCTTCATCTATCCATAGTATAACATTGGTCCGAGGGCTATCTGAGAAAACATCAAATAGCCCTCATCCATGTCATATGCTCGTATGAGCACAGGGTATCAGTCCGTTACCAATACATTCTAGTTGTCATTTTATTTATAGATTCTATTAATTTTATTACAAGTAATAGAGAGTTTATACAATGTAAAGTTTTAAGCAAAGATGCTCTAGAATTGATAGTTATGTAATGAGGAATGCAATTATTACTAAAACATAACAGGAAAGCTGACAGATTCTCTATTAAGAATCTTAGATTAAAATCTTACAGAACCGTGGACAGCAACTTGTGTTCAACTCAACTCATAGGAACCTCAGCTGTTACCAATTTAAAATTTTACAATCAAGAATGCCAAAAGGATTGGCATCTAACTGTACATCTGACAGGATCACTAGCAGCCACTCAAGTATGCACAGTGCCGGATACTGTGAGTCATTTGTAGATCTGCTTACTGTTCCAGATCTGATCCAGTCCAGCTCTTTAGGCTGGGGTCACACACACAGATATCCAGGGGCGGACCCAGACTGTAGTGGGCCCTGGTGCAAGAAATTTTTCGGGGCCCCCCCCCCGCCCCTCATAGTGGCGACAAAGTAATGTAAACATACAGCCCAGCACAGCCGCCAGGTAATATATACAGCCCAGCACAGCCACCAGGTAATATATACAGCCCAGCACAGCCGCCAGGTAATATATACAGCCCAGCACAGCCGCCAGGTAATATATACAGCCCAGCACAGCCGCCAGGTAATATATACAGCCCAGCACAGCCGCCAGGTAATATATACAGCCCAGCACAGCCGCCAGGTAATATATACAGCCCAGCACAGCCGCCAGGTAATATATACAGCCCAGCACAGCCGCCAGATAATATATACAGCCCAGCACAGCTGCCAGGTAATATATACAGTCCAGCACAGCCTCCAGGTAATATATACAGCTCAGCACAGCCGCCAGATAATATATACAGCCCAGCACAGCCGCCAGGTAATATATACAGCCCAGCACAGCCGCCAGGTAACATATACGCTACAGCCCAGCACAGCCTCCAGGTAATATATACAGCCCAGCACAGCCGCCAGGTAACATATACGCTACAGCCCAGCACAGCCGCCAGGTGACATATACGCTACAGCCCAGCACAGCCTCCAGGTAATATATACAGACTAGCACAGCCTCCAGGTAATATATACAGCCCAGCATAGCCTCCAAGTAATATATACAGCCCAAAAACAGCCTCCAGTTAATATATACAGCCCGGCATAGCCTGGTATAACATATATAGCCCAAGACAGCCTCAATGAGGATATATATATGCTAGAATTGTGCCTGATGCATTCGCATTGGAGGGCGAGGATCGGTGCGGCGGCGGGATGCGGGTGACGGCTAAGTGGACACACACACCTACACACACAGACACACACCTACACCCCCTTCTGGTCTCACCCATCGTTGATGGAAGCTTGAACAGGGAATGAGGTGGTCAGCGCAGGATGGAGGCTCGGTGGTCAGCGCAGGATGGAGGGGGTTAATGGTGGAGGAGCATAGGGTCAGAGGGGGGCTCCATCGTGGGTGTTGGAGCTCCCCCTGTGCCTGGCTGGGCTTCGGGGAGCGGTCCGGTGGCGGTGGCTGGTACTGGCCATGGCAGCTGCTGGCGGCGGGATGTGCAGCCGGGAGCGGTCCGGTGGCTGGTGCTGGCCATGGCGGCTGCTGGCGGCGGGATGTGCAGCCGGGAGCGGTTCGGTGGCTGGTACTGGGCATGGTGGCTGCTGGCGGTGAGATGTGCAGCTTGGAGCGGTACGGTGGCTGGTGCTGGGCATGGCGGCTGCTGGCGGCGAGATGTGCAGCTGGGAGCGGTCCAGTGGCTGGTGCTGGGCATGGCGGCTGATGGCGGCAAGATGTGCAGCTGGGAGCGGTCCGGTGGCTGGTGCTGGCGATGGTGGCTGCTGGCGGCGGGATGTGCAGCTAGGAGCGGTCCAGTGGTGGTGGCTGGTGGTGGGCATGGCAGCTACTGGCAGTGGGATGTGCGGCGGTGCCCATATCCAATATGGGGGCAGGCGCAGTTCCGTCCCCGCACTGCATTCTGGGATACGGGGACGTAAGCTTATCCCCCTAGCTGGGGGAGAAGCTCGGCTGCATCAAGGAAGGGGGGGCCCTAGGGGAGGTCCTGGGGGAGGAGCTCGGCTGCATTAAGGAAGAGGAGGGGGCCTCTAGGAGTCCTAGGGGCCCCCCTTCCTTAATGCAGCTGAGTTTCACTCCCAGTGCTCCCCTTCTGAAGGGGGGCCCATGGGACCCCAGGAACGTCCCTTCCTTGTGGCATCCAAATCCTGGGCCCCCCCCCTCAAATCATGTTAGTGTGCTGTGGTCACTAACTGTTTCCCTCCCCAGTCCCACCAAAGCCCTGCTCTGGCTCTTACCTGGCTGGAGCCCTCCTCAGTCACCTCCAGAGCTTGCTCATCGTCTCCTTGTCTTCTGGAGAGGGTGTGATTCTCCTGCCTCCACGGAAGAGGCCAGAAGTGAAGAAGCGCCGACTCTCCCAGCCCCCTCTGCCCCACTGGGCTGAAATTCAACAGCAACCCCCCCCCCCGTGACTCAGTGTCAGAGCAAGCTGCGGGTGAGCGGTGCAGCTCAAACCCGACAGCAGCGGCCCATGGGGGAGTAAATGCTGCGGGCGGCTGTAATCTATCAGCACCCTCCACCCTGGGGACTCAGTGCCAGAGCAAAGCACTCCCCCGGGACTCACAGTGAGGGGAGAAGCACTCCTGCGGCCACTACCACCCTCCTGTCAGAAAACTGAACGGACCCGCCCTGGAGCTTCAGGGGGCCCCCTAGCTGGTCGGAGCCCTGGTGCAGCTGCACCAGCTGCACCACGGTAGTTCCGCCCCTGCAGATATCTGGGCAGATATTGTTCACAGATCTCTGGTTGAAGTGAAATCATGGACAAATTGATCCATTTTGTGGCCATATACAAATAGACCAATTTGTCCATGATTTCACTTCAACCAGAGATCTGTGACCAATATCTGCACAGATATCTGTGTGTGTGACCCCAGCCTTAGTTGTATTTTATCTCCAGTTTTCCTGGCAGGTTTCTCTTCAGTTTTTTTAGATTACATGGATGTGTTTTCTAGCCTTGGTTCTCTACTTGTATTTTGTCCTGTATATTTAACAGGATTTATTTATTTGCTTTTCGCTAAGTTTAAAATGGCATAATTAAGTTTCCCTTATATAAAGGGAACCTGTCAGCACGTTTAGACCCCGTAATTTATCACTACCTGTCCTTGCAGCTTCCTACTACATCCCTAATCATTCCTGTCTGAGCTAAATATGTGCTGTAATGGTTGTGAAAAATGAGTTTTTACACTTACATGTCCATATGCTAAGTAGGCATCATGACTACACTTTGTAGTCAGCCTGGGCATTCTCCATGGCTCCATTCTCGCCCCCTTCCCCCTCGCTGCCAGTATCATGCCCCAACAGGCGTAGTTAATCATTCAGGAGCGCATTCCTGATTGCAAATTCATAGCTCCTTTTTCCAGTAATGACACGCCGACCTTGCATCAATTTCGGTCCTGCACAGTGTGGAGGTGTATTGGCATACATGTCAGCCCTGGAGCATGTGCAATGCATTTTCCAAACCCAGTCCGTACATATAATCCCCCACAATGCATCAGTCTGGAAATGACGCGCGGCTGGTGCATTATCACCGGAAGGAGGAGCCACTAATTTGAAATAAGGAGCGCGCTCCTGAGTGAATAATCTTGCCCACCGGGCTATGATACCAGCAGTGGGGGTTGGGGGAGAAAGGAGCCGTGGAGAATGCTCAGGCTGACTACATACTGTAGTCAAGGTGCCCTCTTAGCATACGGACATGTAAGTGTAAAATCTCATTTTTCACAACCATTACAGCACATATATAGCTCAGACAGGGATGGTTAAGGATGTGCTAGGAAGCTGCAGGGACAGGTGGTGATAGGTTAAAGTGTCTAAATGAGGGTTGAATGAAGAGTAATGCCTCCACCTTTGTAACTTGGGTTTTGATGGGAAAATATTAATAAATCAAAAACAGAAATAATTCTTAGAAAGAGCATTGTGATGTAACGCTCTGAATTGATTGTTGATCCACGTTCAAGGAAATCAACATTGATAACACCATCTGCATCCGAAAACACTGATGCCATGACTCAATAGTTGCTGTCACAGGACACTCAGCTCTTTGTCACACGAGTCACACATTCCTGCCTCACCATCTTTAAACTTACTGGCCCAATGACACTCAGTGCTCAATTCAGCACAAAAAACAGTTTGCATTCTCGGATGAATTTCCTTTGGGGTGACACCTTCTGCTGTTGGATTCAGTAGTAAAAATATATCCGGTTTGTGCAGCGGTCCCAAGTGACAAAGCTGAGATATTATTAATCTTCAGCAATTTATTCAAACTAAAAGTAGTAACATTGGTAAATAGAACAATGCGTTTCGGCTATATGTTTGCAAACAATAGCCTTCCTTAGGTATCACTGAGGTACTACTTTTAGTTTGAATAAATTGCTAAAGATTAATAATATCTCATAGGGATGAGCGAGTCTACTCGCTAGGACTCGTTACTCGGCGATTCTTAAGGGACTCGCTGGACTCGGGAATCGGCGAGTCTTTTAGCGAATACTCGCTCAGTAACGAGTCCAATGCAAGTGAATGGCAATCTTAGTTTTGTCATAGTTTACTTTCTCTCACTCGCTAGACTCGCTAGACTCGCTCTATCACATCGCTATATAGCTTGAATCTCCCCAAACAGCAGCGAGTCTGAGCGAGTCTACGAGTCCGAATCCTAGCGAGTCTGCGATTCCGAGTCCTGTATTCTCTATTCGGGACTCGCGAATCCAGAATCTTTTATGTTACTAGTCAGCATTGCGTGTTAGGTCAGAAAACTTGTGAAGATAGCCAATCATAGTCAGTAATGGCATAGCAGCTTTGGTTGTGTCAGGACTATGATTGGCTGCTGTCCATCGTGATGCCTATGTCATCTATGACAAGGCAAGGCAGTATATAAGGCTTGCCCCCGCCATTTTGGGCACATTGCTGAGAAGAGCTGACCTAGTGCAGGGAGACTTGGAGCAGATCTAGGGACAGTTAGGCAGTGTAGGAGTCACATATAACCCAAAAGTTCTTTTCAGAACTAACAGGACGCAGTGTAGGAGTCAAGATTCCTCACACATAACCCAAAAGTTCTTTTCAGAACTACCAGGACGGAGGATTGCTGTACAGGACTGTAAGGAAGGGAGATAGGAGCAGCCTTACAGTGAATCCAGCACCATCCTCAGAGCTTAGTTCACCCAGCTTTCCGCAGAGCTGTAATCCTAAGCTTTTTCTTATTTTTGGCACTAGTCTACCAAATAATTTTGGTGCCATTTTTCCACAAAAAATTTCCTGTGCCAGTGCGTTGCTGTACGGTGTCCTGCCTGCAGCTCGCACGGTACTTGTAAACTTGCACGCAGCCAGCACCGCAGCCTAAGTGTGCCTGGTTCTGCGTACTAAACAATTTTTTCCTGTGCCAGTGCGTAGCTGTACGGTGTCCTGCCTGCAGCTCGCACGGTACTTGTAAACTTGCACGCAGCCAGCACCGCAGCCTAAGTGTGCCTGGTTCTGCGTACTAAACAATTTTTTCCTGTGCCAGTGCGTAGCTGTACGGTGTCCTGCCTGCAGCTCGCACGGTACTTGTAAACTTGCACGCAGCCAGCACCGCAGCCTAAGTGTGCCTGCTTCTGCGTACTAAACAATTTTTTCCTGTGCCAGTGCGTAGCTGTACGGTGTCCTGCCTGCAGCTCGCACGGTACTTGTAAACTTGCACGCAGCCAGCACCGCAGCCTAAGTGTGCCTGGTTGTGCGTACTAAACAATTTTTTCCTGTGCCAGTGCGTAGCTGTACGGTGTCCTGCCTGCAGCTCGCACGGTACTTGTAAACTTGCACGCAGCCAGCACCGCAGCCTAAGTGTGCCTGGTTCTGCGTACTAAACAATTTTTTCCTGTGCCAGTGCGTAGCTGTACGGTGTCCTGCCTGCAGCTCGCACGGTACTTGTAAACTTGCACGCAGCCAGCACCGCAGCCTAAGTGTGCCTGCTTCTGCGTACTAAACAATTTTTTCCTGTGCCAGTGCGTAGCTGTACGGTGTCCTGCCTGCAGCTCGCACGGTACTTGTAAACTTGCACGCAGCCAGCACCGCAGCCTAAGTGTGCCTGGTTCTGCGTACTAAACAATTTTTTCCTGTGCCAGTGCGTAGCTGTACGGTGTCCTGCCTGCAGCTCGCACGGTACTTGTAAACTTGCACGCAGCCAGCACGCAGCCTAAGTGTGCCTGGTTCTGCGTACTAAACAATTTTTCCTGTGCCAGTGCGTAGCTGTACGGTGTCCTGCCTGCAGCTCGCACGGTACTTGTAAACTTGCACGCAGCCAGCACCGCAGCCTAAGTGTGCCTGGTTCTGCGTACTAAACAATTTTTTCCTGTGCCAGTGCGTAGCTGTACGTGTCCTGCCTGCAGCTCGCACGGTACTTGTAAACTTGCACGCAGCCAGCACCGCAGCCTAAGTGTGCCTGGTTCTGCGTACTAAACAATTTTTTCCTGTGCCAGTGCGTAGCTGTACGGTGTCCTGCCTGCAGCTCGCACGGTACTTGTAAACTTGCACGCAGCCAGCACCGCAGCCTAAGTGTGCCTGTTCTGCGTACTAAACAATTTTTTCCTGTGCCAGTGCGTAGCTGTACGGTGTCCTGCCTGCAGCTCGCACGGTACTTGTAAACTTGCACGCAGCCAGCACCGCAGCCTAAGTGTGCCTGGTTCTGCGTACTAAACAATTTTTTCCTGTGCCAGTGCGTAGCTGTACGGTGTCCTGCCTGCAGCTCGCACGGTACTTGTAAACTTGCACGCAGCCAGCACCGCAGCCTAAGTGTGCCTGGTTCTGCGTACTAAACAATTTTTTCCTGTGCCAGTGCGTAGCTGTACGGTGTCCTGCCTGCAGCTCGCACGGTACTTGTAAACTTGCACGCAGCCAGCACCGCAGCCTAAGTGTGCCTGGTTCTGCGTACTAAACAATTTTTTCCTGTGCCAGTGCGTAGCTGTACGGTGTCCTGCCTGCAGCTCGCACGGTACTTGTAAACTTGCACGCAGCCAGCACCGCAGCCTAAGTGTGCCTGTTCTGCGTACTAAACAATTTTTTCCTGTGCCAGTGCGTAGCTGTACGGTGTCCTGCCTGCAGCTCGCACGGTACTTGTAAACTTGCACGCAGCCAGCACCGCAGCCTAAGTGGCCTGGTTCTGCGTACTAAACAATTTTTTCCTGTGCCAGTGCGTAGCTGTACGGTGTCCTGCCTGCAGCTCGCACGTACTTGTAAACTTGCACGCAGCCAGCACCGCAGCCTAAGTGTGCCTGTTCTGCGTACTAAACAATTTTTTCCTGTGCCAGTGCGTAGCTGTACGGTGTCCTGCCTGCAGCTCGCACGGTACTTGTAAACTTGCACGCAGCCAGCACCGCAGCCTAAGTGTGCCTGTTCTGCGTACTAACAATTTTTTCCTGTGCCAGTGCGTAGCTGTACGGTGTCCTGCTGCAGCTCGCACGGTACTTGTAAACTTGCACGCAGCCAGCACCGCAGCCTAAGTGTGCCTGTTCTGCGTACTAAACAATTTTTTCCTGTGCCAGTGCGTAGCTGTACGGTGTCCTGCCTGCAGCTCGCACGGTACTTGTAAACTTGCACGCAGCCAGCACCGCAGCCTAAGTGTGCCTGGTTCTGCGTACTAAACAATTTTTTCCTGTGCCAGTGCGTAGCTTACGGTGTCCTGCCTGCAGCTCGCACGGTACTTGTAAACTTGCACGCAGCCAGCACCGCAGCCTAAGTGTGCCTGTTCTGCGTACTAAACAATTTTTTCCTGTGCAGTGCGTAGCTGTACGGTGTCCTGCCTGCAGCTCGCACGGTACTTGTAAACTTGCACGCAGCCAGCACCGCAGCCTAAGTGTGCCTGTTGCGTACTAAACAATTTTTTCCTGTGCAGTGCGTAGCTTACGGTGTCCTGCCTGCAGCTGCACGGTACTTGTAAACTTGCACGCAGCCAGCACCGCAGCCTAAGTGTGCCTGTTCTGCGTACTAAACAATTTTTTCCTGTGCCAGTGCGTAGCTGTACGGTGTCCTGCCTGCAGCTCGCACGGTACTTGTAAACTTGCACGCAGCCAGCACCGCAGCCTAAGTGTGCCTGTTCTGCGTACTAAACAATTTTTTCCTGTGCCAGTGCGTAGCTGTACGGTGTCCTGCCTGCAGCTCGCACGGTACTTGTAAACTTGCACGCAGCCAGCACCGCAGCTAAGTGTGCCTGTTCTGCGTACTAAACAATTTTTTCCTGTGCCAGTGCGTAGCTGTACGGTGTCCTGCCTGCAGCTCGCACGGTACTTGTAAACTTGCACGCAGCCAGCACCGCAGCCTAAGTGTGCCTGGTTCTGCGTACTAAACAATTTTTTCCTGTGCCAGTGCGTAGCTGTACGGTGTCCTGCCTGCAGCTCGCACGGTACTTGTAAACTTGCACGCAGCCAGCACCGCAGCCTAAGTTGCCTGTTCTGCGTACTAACAATTTTTTCCTG
>JARQOC010000003.1:142511134-142565380 GCA_033576535.1 Allobates femoralis
CGATCTGGAACCACGAGAAACTCTTCGCTGATGTATTTGGTGAAGTCTAGAAAATAAGAAAGAAATCATTTAGTCTATTGCTGATGAGCACACTACACATGGATTAGCATTAGTGGCTGATTACCAACACAATACAAAAAGGAATCTGTCAGCTGGTTTTCGCTACCCATCTGAAAGTAGCCTCATGTAGGAGCAGAGACTCTGATTCCAGTGATGTATCATGTACTGGGTGCTGCAGTTTTAATAAAATAACTGTTTTATCTGCTCCAGCGCTGCCCGTTCTCTGATTGCAGAGCTCTGGATGACTCTGCCCACACCACTGATTGCAGAGCTCTGGATGACTCTGCCTGCACCACTGATTGGCAGCTTTCTGTGTACAATGTGCATTGGCAGTCAGTGGTTTGGCGGGGTTATACAGAGCAGGAGGACTACATGGCAGCACGTTTACTATTCCTTTTACTGATGATCTCCTGCTTATAAAACAGTGGTTTTATCAAAAGTACATAGAACGGTTTCTTATTTTGGCAGAAACTGTCTGAAAACTGAAACACCAAAAATTTTAGAAGCCTTGTCCAAGCACAAGTTGTAAAATAAATTGTGACTTATATCAAAGTGTTTTACACCAGATTATTGTAGAAAACACTTTAATGAATTAGTGAATCAGGGCACGGTCCAGCACTGATAATAATGTATCTCATATGTATGGGGCTGATATTTAGTCAATTATTTTTTCTTTTGGGGGGGTTAGTAGTGCCTTTTGGCATTGCATATATGGCACTGTGGGGGTTAGTAGTGCCTTTTGGCATTGCATATATGGCACTGGGGGGTTAGTAGTGCCTTTTAGCATTGCATATATAGCACTGGGGGGTTAGTAGTACCTTTTGGCATTGCATATATGGCACTGGGGGGGTTAGTAGTGCCTCTTGGCATTGCATATATGGCACTGGGGGGGGTTAGTAGAGCCTTTTGGCATTGCATATATGGCACTGGGGGGGTTAGTAGTGCCTTTTGGCATTGCATATATGGCACTGGGGGGGGTTAGTAGAGTCTTTTGGCATTGCATATATGGCACTGGGGGGTTAGTAGAGCCTTTTGGCATTGCATATATGGCACTGGGGGGGTTAGTAGAGCCTTTTGGCATTGCATATATGGCACTGGGGGGGGTTAGTAGAGTCTTTTGGCATTGCATATATAGCACTGGGGGGGTTAGTAGTGCCTTTTGGCATTGCATATATGGCACTGGGGGGGGTTAGTAGAGCCTTTTGGCATTGCATATATGGCACTGGGGGGGTTAGTAGAGCCTTTTGGCATTGCATATATGGCACTGATATTGAAACTGCTACATAAGCAAAGTATTATTTTCAATTTGTGGAGTGGACACAAAGCATTAGGACTTTTGCTCTGGGGCCCCATGATTTCTATGTACGTCTCTGGTCTTACCGTTCATCCTGATGTCCGGAAACAAGGCGAAGGACAAACTTTCTGCAGCGAATCTAAATGAAGTAAAAAGCAAATGTGAGAAAACAGGAGTCTTGTGTGGACATTGGTGCAAAGGACGTAGACTTGAGACAATATCAGGACGCACGAGAGGCTTTTCTCCTATTATTCGTTCCCGGAGGAACTATATGCATTTATCATTCTACTAGCTGTGAGCCCGATGCAAATGCATCGGGATTCTAGAATGTGCATTAATTTGATTATAGTAGTTATAGCTGGTGTGAGGACTTTTCGGGGGGGTGTGAATAGTTTTTGGGGAGTCCCATACTTTTTTTGGGGGGTCCCATACTTTTTTGGGGGGGGTCACATACTTTTTTGGGGGGGTCACATACTTTTTTGGGGGGGTCACATACTTTTTTTGGGGGGTCACATACTTTTTTTGGGGGGGGTCACATACTTTTTTTGGGGGGTCACATACTTTTTTTGGGGGGTCAGATACTTTTTTGGGGGGGTCAGATACTTTTTTGGGGGGGTCACATACTTTTTTTGGGGGGTCACATACTTTTTTGGGGGGGTCACATACTTTTTTGGGGGGGTCACATACTTTTTTGGGGGTCACATACTTTTTTGGGGGGGTCACATACTTTTTTGTTTTGTCACATACTTTTTTGGGGGGGGTCACATACTTTTTTGGGGGGTCACATACTTTTTTTGGGGGGTCCAATACTTTTTTTGGGGGGTCCAATACTTTTTTTTGGAGGTCACATAGTTTTTTGGGGGGTCACATACTTTTTTGGGGGGGTCACATACTTTTTTTGGGGGGTCACATACTTTTTTTGGGGGGGTCACATACTTTTTTGGGGGGGGGGTCACATACTTTTTTTGGGGGGTCACATACTTTTTTTGGGGGGTCACATACTTTTTTGGGGGGGGTCACATACTTTTTTGGGGGTCACATACTTTTTTTGGGGGGTCACATACTTTTTTGGGGGGGTCACATACTTTTTTGGGGGGGTCACATACTTTTTTGTTTTGTCACATACTTTTTTGGGGGGGTCACATACTTTTTTGGGGGGTCACATACTTTTTTTGGGGGGTCCAATACTTTTTTTGGGGGGTCCAATACTTTTTTTTGGAGGTCACATATTTTTTTGGGGGGTCACATACTTTTTTGGGGGGGGTCACATACTTTTTTTGGGGGGTCACATACTTTTTTTGGGGGGGTCACATACTTTTTTGGGGGGGTCACATACTTTTTTGGGGGGGTCACATACTTTTTTGGGGGGGTCACATACTTTTTTGTTTTGTCACATACTTTTTTGGGGGGGTCACATACTTTTTTGGGGGGTCACATACTTTTTTTGGGGGGTCCAATACTTTTTTTGGGGGGTCCAATACTTTTTTTTGGAGGTCACATAGTTTTTTGGGGGGTCACATACTTTTTTGGGGGGGGTCACATACTTTTTTTGGGGGGTCACATACTTTTTTTGTTTTGTCACATACTTTTTTGGGGGGGTCACATACTTTTTTGGGGGGGTCACATACTTTTTTGTTTTGTCACATACTTTTTTGGGGGGGTCACATACTTTTTTGGGGGGTCACATACTTTTTTTGGGGGGTCCAATACTTTTTTTGGGGGGTCCAATACTTTTTTTTGGAGGTCACATAGTTTTTTGGGGGGTCACATACTTTTTTGGGGGGGTCACATACTTTTTTTGGGGGGTCACATACTTTTTTTGGGGGGGTCACATACTTTTTTTGGGGGGTCACATACTTTTTTTGGGGGGGTCACATACTTTTTTTGGGTGGTCACATAATTTTTTTGGGGGGGTCACATACTTTTTTGGGGGGGTCACATACTTTTTTGGGGGGGTCACATACTTTTTTTGGGGGGGTCACATACTTTTTTTGGGGGTGCAATACTTTTTTTGGGGGGTCTAATACTTTTGGGTGGGGGGTCCAATACTTTTGGGGGGGGTGCAATACTTTTTGGGGCGCGTTCAATACTTATTGGGGCTGAGTGCTCGCAATGGCCGCTTATTATTAGCATTAATCTTATTATTATTAGCATTAATAGCATAATTATTAGCATTATTAGCATTATTATTAGCATTAATAGCATAATTATTAGCATTAATAGCATTATTATTAGCATTAATAGCATAATTATTAGCATTAATATCATTATTATTAGCAGTAATATAATTATTATTAGATTTTTTTTTTTTAATTATTATTTTTTGTAATATTTTATAATTTTTAATTTTTTTTTTTATTATTTTTTTTATAATTTTTTAATTATTTTTAAATAATTTTATTATAAAATTTATTATTTATTTTAACTGAGACACAGTTCTCCTTCTGGTCCGCTAAAAGGGCTGGGCTGATTAGCATATATTTATTTTTTTTATTATTATTTTTATTTAATTTTTTATTATTTTTTTATTATTATTTTTTATTATTTTTTAATTCTTTTTAAATTCTTTTATTTATTATTTAATTTATTATTTATTTTAAGTGAGACAGAGTTCTCATTGTGGTCCGCCAAAAGGGCTGAGCTGATTAGCATATATTTATTTTTTTTATTATTATTTTTATTTAATTTTTTATTATTTTTTTATTATTATTTTTTATTATTTTTTAATTCTTTTTAAATTATTTTATTTATTATTTAATTTATTATTTTTTTTAAGTGAGACACAGTTCTCATTGTGGTCCGGCAAAAGGGCTGAGCTGATTAGCATATATTTATTTTTTTTATTATTATTTTTATTTAATTTTTTATTATTTTTTTATTATTATTTTTTATTATTTTTTAATTCTTTTAAAATTATTTTATTTATTATTTATTTTATTATTTATTTTAAGTGAGACAGAGTTCTCATTGTGGTCCGCCAAAATGGCTGAGCTGATTAGCATATATTTTATTTTTTTTATTATTATTTTTATTAATTTTTTATTATTTTTTTATTATTATTTTTTATTATTTTTTAATTCTTTTTAAATTATTTTATTTATTATTTATTTTATTATTTATTTTAAGTGAGACAGTTCTCATTGTGGTCCGGCAAAAGGGCTGAGCTGATTAGCATATATTTATTTTTTTTATTATTATTTTTATTTAATTTTTTATTATTTTTTTATTATTATTTTTTATTATTTTTTAATTCTTTTTAAATTATTTTATTTATTATTTATTTTATTATTTATTTTAAGTGAGACAGAGTTCTCATTGTGGTCCGCCAAAATGGCTGAGCTGATTAGCATATATTTTATTTTTTTTATTATTATTTTTATTTAATTTTTTATTATTTTTTTATTATTATTTTTTATTATTTTTTAATTCTTTTTAAATTATTTTATTTATTATTTATTTTATTATTTATTTTAAGTGAGACAGAGTTCTCATTGTGGTCCGCCAAAATGGCTGAGCTGATTAGCAATATTTTATTTTTTTATTATTATTTTTATTTAATTTTTTATTATTTTTTTATTATTATTTTTTATTATTTTTTAATTCTTTTTAAATTATTTTATTTATTATTTAATTTATTATTTATGTTAAGTGAGACAGTTCTCATTCAGGTCCGCTATTTTTCCCATTGACATACATTAGCGGTGTGTCGGCGATTTTATGGCCGGCCACCTGGTTCTATTTGTCGGCCGTAAAATCGCGGACACACCGCTAATACATGTCTATGGGCAGTGAGCCCGATTTCGGATTGGGCGCCGACCAATCAGAATTCGAGCTCAATGAGGGGCTCTTCTGATTGGCTGAGGGCAGTACACAGCGACCAATCAGAAGAGCCGCTCATATCTCATTGAGATACAATGGCGGATTTGTCGTCCATTGTACCTGAATGAGAAGAGAAGAGGACGTCGGAGCTGGAAGAAGACAGAAGATCCCCGGGGGCCGGACGAAAGAGGACGCCTGGCCGGACGAAGAGGACGCCTGGCCGGACGGACGATCAGATGACTAAGAAGACATGTAAGTATGTGCGGACATGGGGGGGGCTGTGTGGACATTAGTGGGGGTCGGCTGTGCGGACATGGGGGTTTTTCGGACATTGATGGGGGTGGGCTGTGCGGGCATGGGGGTCGGCTGTGCGGGCATGGGGGTCGGCTGTGCGGGCATGGGGGTCGGCTGTGCGGACATGGGGGTGGGCTGTGCGGGCATGGGGGTCGGCTGTGCGGGCATGGGGGTCGGCTGTGCGGGCATGGGGGTCGGCTGTGCGGGCATGGGGGTCGGCTGTGCGGGCATGGGGGTGGGCTGTGCGGGCATGGGGGTCGGCTGTGCGGGCATGGGGGTCGGCTGTGCGGGCATGGGGGTCGGCTGTGCGGGCATGGGGGTCGGCTGTGCGGGCATGGGGGTGGGCTGTGCGGGCATGGGGGTGGGCTGTGCGGGCATGGGGGTCGGCTGTGCGGGCATGGGGGTCGGCTGTGCGGGCATGGGGGTCGGCTGTGCGGGCATGGGGGTCGGCTGTGCGGGCATGGGGGTCGGCTGTGCGGACAGGGGGGTGGGCTGTGCGGACATTGATGTGGGCGGGCTGTGCGGGCATGGGGGTGGGCTGTGCGGACATTGATGTGGGCGGGCTGTGCGGACATTGCTGGGGGTGGGCTGTGCGGACATGGGGGTCGGCTGTGCGGACATGGGGGTCGGCTGTGGGGACATTGATGGGGGCGGGCTGTGCGGACATGGGGGGGGGGGTGGCGAATTGTGTGTAGCGGGGAGCGGAGGCGGCAATGCCGCCTCGGCTCCATGGTCCCCGGGGAGCGAATTGCGGCTCAGGCAGCGACTCGCAATGGCCTCGCGGCCATTGCTCGCGCTACCTGAGCGGTAAATCGCTAAGGTTGTAGCCGGGGCTGTGGATGGATTTTGGGCCAGCGGCTCGCAATGGCCGCTTCGCGGCCATTGCTCGCCCTGGGCCAGCGACTCGCAATGGCCTCGCGGCCATTGCTCGCGCAGCATTGGGCGCTTCGCGCCCAATGTTAAATTCGTATCCACATGACCACGCCGGAAGTAGCGCGCGGAGGGGCGCTTTTCCGATTCGCGATTATATAATAGATCAGGGGGTTGTAGATTTATTTAAGTGAATATAGTAATTATATGTTCATCTTTTCTTTGTTAAAGCACTCAGCATTGTTTTGTTCATGTCATGGCCGGAGTGGTATCAGTAAGGGCCACGTCACACACACAGATATCTGTGCAGATATTGTTCACAGATCTCTGGTTGCAGTGAAATCATGGACACATTGATCCATTTTTTGGCCATATACAAATAGAACAATATGTCCATGATTTCACTGCAACCAGAGATCTGCGAACAATATCTGCACAGATATCTGTGTGTGTGACGTGGCCCTAATATGTATTCCCGGTCTGTAGTAGAATACTGACCGGCTGCTGTCTTCTGCCGCTCTTGGCACCCCTCTGGTACTGTCTGCAAGTTGTGACCTGCTGGATTGCTCCAGTGTTTGCTAAGCACGCCCAAGATCTCTTTTCTCAAAAGTCCAATAGCGAGTCTATGAGGGTCAAAACAAGGGTCTCATAGACTTATATAGAGAACTTGGAACCGTTAACTCTGACTTCTAACCAGTCAGGAGCTTTAGTCACAAGATGTCGGAATGGGAGGTGCAGAAGATAGCGGCTGGTAAATATTCTACCTGGGGCTGTGTACTTGTATTAGTGATGCCACTCCCGGAGGAAATACATAAAATAGGTGCCCAAAGGAGTATGTATGTGTATGGTAGATTGATGAAGTATGAGATTGGTGGTGTATAATCATATGATAAAGTATGAGTATGGTAGTATGATAAAGTATGAGTTTGGTGGTGTATGATGAGGTGTATGATGCCCTGTTTCCTTGAAAATAAGACAGTGTCTTAAATTAATTTTTGCTCCCAAAGTTGCACTATGTCTCATTTTCAATGGATGTCTTATTGAATTTCCCATAATGCCCATCATGCCCTGCAGTCCCCAATATTCCCATTATCCTCTTGCAGCCCCCATCATCTCCTTGCAGCCCCTATCATCCCCTTGCAGCCCTCAATATGGTGTCCCCATTATCCCCTTGAAGCCCCCAATATCCCCATTACGATAGCTGCTCTGCTTGGTACTGGCACCGCTCTGAGCTCTCTAGCTGCTCTAGATGTAAGCCAATCATAGGCCAGCAGCTCCAGACCAATCAGAGGCCTGCATGTAATGTCATGTGCCGACGTTAGCTGCTGACCTCTGATTGGCCGGAGGCTTAACATAGATCTACAACAGCTGAACCACAGAGACAGCGCGGCGGTCACCAGACAATGGCGGCAGGCTACGGGATGAGTGACAGCTGCATGCCCTGGTCTTCTGTTCGGCGGGCATCCTTTCCAACAAAGAATCGGTATGTCTTACATTCGGGGGGGCCTTATATTCAGCAGTGTAGCAAATTCCCCTAGGATGTCTTATTTTCGTGGAAACACAGTAGTATGATATTGTATGGAGGGTTATGATAAAGCAGTATGGATAATGGTGGCAATGAGAGACTCCTGGTGTATGTGGGATTGATGCCGGGGGACACAAGCTGTGTATTCTCTGCATGACTTTCTGTGCAGAAGACTGAAACCATGAAATCCCTGTAATTTATACATACAGAAATGCAGAAGAGAAATCAAGCTTCAACATTCTATGTCCCGTTAGTCACAAAGAAAATAACCATCTAATATATAAAGGTGAGTGTATGTATGTGAGTATGTGGCATTAGCCCCACCCACTCCACATAGCCCCACCCACTCCACATAGCCACACCCACTCCGCATAGCCACACCCACTCCACAGCCTACATCTGCACATGTTTCTGCCTCCATATAGCCCTGCCCCCTGGACTATGTGGAGGGTGGGAGCTATGAAGGGGGTGTGGCTATACATGGGAACAGCGTTATGAAAGAGGCAGGGCAACCATGAGAGGTGGGGCTATGTGTAGGGGCAGAGCTATGAAGGGGTGGGGATACTGTGAGGGGTTGGGGCTATGATACATACACACATACATTCATTACTACATATGGGCAATATTGCCATATAGGGGCAATATCACCATATATGAGCAGCGCCGGGCTCTACAGCGAGTACAACATAGAAATAACCATCCTGCTGTTACCTGATCAGTTTTCTACATGGTCCGGGTCGGCTGCTGCTGGGGAAACAAATATATTGATCATGAACAAAATATCCAAAAACAAAAAAACACATTGGATACAATCCCATCACAATACGACAATACAGATAGAGGAAATCCAGGCAATGTAAAATAAAGTGGCCAAAAACACATAAAGGACAACTATAACCTTCATGTATTTGTTTCCATCTATCTGCTCTGGATTACAGTAATAACCTGATCCCATTGCAGACCTGGAGGCCTCGTCTGTGTGATCAGTCATTGAATCACAAGGAGCTGACGCTCTACAGGAGACGAGCGCTCTGAAGAGATGAGGAGGAGGCTCGATTCTTTTATTGCAGGATTTGATACCATTCATTGTGCCAAATGTATCAAAATCCAGAATCCAAAATAACCGAATGATAAACAGACAATAATAGGGTGCAAATAGGCCTCATCTGGGGGGAGAAACAGTCAGCAAAGAGACCATAGGCCACCTGAGGATAGGTGTGAAAAGCCACAACTATCATCAATGTATACAGCTGCTGCAGCACCCCTTTACTCAAAAAGTCACAAAATAGGTTATGACAGGAATTAAGTCCTTTTTTATCTTTGTGCCAAATAAATTGTAGGAGCCATTGGATGGGAGCGAGCCGCGCTGTCACCAGAATGATCCATCCAATGTAGGAGAAGAGATGATTGTGATTGGTTGAGAGCAGATCTGATCTGATCATCATATGTGAATTATTTTTATGCTGAAGAAAAAGAAATTGATCTCAAAACACCTGGACGATAACAAATCACATTATTTTCTACATTGGATGGTTATTATTATGTTACGGCAGCGCGGTTTAGTCCCATCTTTCTCTACTCTTGAAATGCATGAAAATGGCACAAAGTTCGGCGCTTTCATATCTGCGGTTCTGCTCCGTTCCAGCAGATCGGCAGCTTTGCCACATCTGCCGCTAACGGCCGACTTGTGGCAAGGCCCATTCATTCTCTATGGGACTTGTGGTCAGGTGCGGCAAATGCGGTTTTGCCGGACCCGGCACTTGCGGTGAACTGCTAGCAGCGGTTTTTTTGCGCACTGCAAATGCCGGATTTGCCCGATTCAGAATACAGCACTTGTCACCAGGGGAGGGGAGGGCTGGGCTGGGGGGCAGGGATGCATTTGCCCCCCAGGCGGTGACATACTAGTTCAAGGCCGCCGCTCGCCGGATGCATTATAAACATGATTCTCCGGTGAACGGGACCTTCACTGCTAATGTTGCAGCTGCAGACTAAGAGAGCTGTGAGCGCTAATTATCACTCTGACTGCTGACCGGGAACACTGATGTTCCGATCAGCTGTTAGGCTGTTTCACACATGCGTGCAAACCACGGACGTGTGAGAAAAGGCCGTATTTGGGTGGGCCTGTGTCATGGATCGTGTGACATATATGTGCTGTCCGTGTACTATCCGTGGATAGCACACAGACACCCTGTCATTGCATACTCACATCCATCCAGCGCTGCTGTTCCTCTCACTTCCGGTCCGCTGTTGGGTTCAGTGAAGTGAATATTCATGAGCCTAATAGCAGCCCTGGAAGTGAGAAGTGCAGGCAGCGCTGGAGAGAGGGGAGGAGAATTCTTCATTTTTAAGTTTTTAACTTTTGTCCATGGTCTGTGCACACAGATGTCACACTGTGAACATCCGTGTGCAGGACGTTTTGGCCCAAAACCGGTCGTGGTGCTGGTAAAAAAGAGACATGTTGCCATGTGCAGCACACGGACACGCATCTGCTCCACATGGAGACACAGTCCAGGCAGTACCATGGACATGTGAAGGGGGCAACAAAAAATAATGAGCCTCTGTATGTCTATGTCTCCAGCATGTGTTTGCACAGACCGAACACGTGCCAGAGGCATGGATGTGTGAAAGAGGCCTTACTGTGTCAGCTGCCCCAGGAGGGCTGGCTGTGCTGCTTGGCTCAATGGTGGGTTTCATACCACACCACATTTTCAGCAATTCCCGGCAATTGCTGGTTGCAGTGAAATCATGGAACATGGTTCCATTTTGTTGCTGTGTAAAAGGAACCATGTATCCATGATTTCACTGCAACCAGAAATTGCAGTGAAAATTGTTGCAAAATTGCGGTGTTAACGGTACCTTTAGGGGTGAACCTGACAACCCCGGATCAGCACACAGAACTGGAGGGCTAATATGCCCTCCGGTCCGGTGTGCATCCTGCCGCAGCTGCTGCTGCTGATTGTTCGGACCATGGCTCGCAGGGAGCTAGCCGCGGTCCTGAATTATAACAGTGGCGTGCAGCCGCCGGTATCCGCTTCCCAGATCCTCCCGATCGGGGCAAACCGGCCCCATAGGCAATCCGGGAGGATCGGGGGAATCCGGGAGACACCAACTTAGGTGCAGATTGGTCTCCCCGACACATAAATGTTGCAAGCAACGTTTTTGGATCCGGGAGAAAGATCCCACTTCTCTTGGATTCTTCGGCAAGATGGAAGCCGGATGGCAGATAGCTGCCATCCGACTCCATAGACTACTATGGGGCCAAAATCCGGTCCGGGGCTGTCACCCTGAACCCGGCAGAGTGAAGGCGCCCTAAGACTGATTGGCTGGACTATGACTCCGATAAATCGTTGGGTCGCTGATCGCAGATTGGAGAACATGTTTTCAAATCAGACGATTGTCGTCCAGCCAACCTGCTGCATCGTTGTGTGTGACACCGCGATAATGATGTCGTTAACGACTTCTCCTATTCACATCAGTGAACAAGTATCGTTCTCTGGGTTGTGTGAACAATAGCTGCTCACTACATCATTGGTGCGTCGTGTCACGATATCTACACGTGTGACATCTCACCTCATAATATTGTCCTTGATTTTGCTTAGTGGTGTGCTCACTTTTATGCTACGTGCTCTTTTCTTTTGATTATGCATGTGCGTGTGTACATTCTTGTACATTTGTGTACCTGTCTGTATCTGTAAGTATGCGAGGGAAAGGGGTGTAAAAGAACATGGGGGGGGGAAGAAGAACGACCCCAGGGCTCGTTTAACAACCACACACACAGAACACTGCGGCCGGTGGGGACTCAGAAGACACTGGAGGTCACTGAGGGAGCGCGGCGGTGCGAGGTAAGCATTAACAGCACGGGGAAGAAGCACAGGTCACGTTCACAACAGCAACACTGCGTTCTGTGAGGATGCCTCTTCGTGCAGTTTTACACCAAAAGCAATCCTCACATACTGTGTGTGACGCTGCCTTAGGGTGGAAGCACACCTGCGTGTAAAAAAACTGTCAGATTCTCATCCAGGAGAGTTGGACGAGTGACATTCGTTTTTTGATCCGTGTGACATCCGTGTGCTGTCTTGGTGATGTCGTGATTTTGTATGACCCATTGACTTCCATTGGCGAGTCTCGCGCGTGTCTTGCATACTGTGCAGCATGCTGCAGATTTTTTCTCATCCAGATTCTGGATGCGAGAAAAGCGGATGACACACGGTAATCTGCTCTCAGTCATTCTATAACATTGGTCCGGGTGCAATGTGAGATTTTCTCGCATTACACTCGTCTGTATTTCACGCCAGTGTGTCCGTACCCTTACAGTCAGTTACAGGGGCTACAGTGAGATACTTACGTCTTAGGCAGGGAGGCCACACACGGGGGTGAAGTTTCTCCGTCTTGATCGGAGTCTTCCATCCTATTAGAGAAAAACAAAACATGTTGAGAATCTACAACATTGAATAGTTTCTACTATAAAAATGTATAATGAAGGAACATCAGAGCTTATAGTGATTCTTCCAGACTCCAGACATAGCAGCACCTCTATAATAGATCAATCTCCTACAAGACCATCCCCAGCTTGTACCCACTCCTCAAGATGTAACACCCTCAATCAAAAGAATCAAAACCCAACTAAAGGCAACTGTTCACATCCATATATGATTGGAATGGCCATGACAAGAAGAAAGATGGAGATTCTCCATGGCTATTGGTGTCATCTGGTGTAATATCCAGCACACGGATATAACCCCGCCCCCGAGGAGTCCTGTATCTGTCTTATGTTTACAGTCTGGGTTGCCAAATGTCCAGAAATTCCTGGACAGTCCATAAAACTAGGGGACATTGCCGCCCCGTCCGTAACAACAAATCATGGCGCTCGTGATTTTTATTTAAAGCTAAAGAAACATATACAGATTAAATGAATTGTAATTATCCTTATTTCACAGTTTACAGGGAATGCAGCTGAAGTCTTCACATAAGAATGATGGGCCGTAGAAATGTATCATAATCATAATGATTTATTACACTTTCCCAATTTGTCTGCAAAAATGATTTGTCACGTTGGCGACCCTGCCTGCAGTTTGTAGATACAGCATATAATAAATGGAATCTGTTACCCAGTATTTGCTATGTAATCTGAGAGCAGCATGCTGTTGGGGCAGAGACCCTGATTCCAGCAATGTGTCCCTTCCTTTACAGGATTGTTTGTATCCAGCTCACCTGTCCCTTTGTGTGCACAGATGAAGTCCAAGGAATCGGATAAATTGAAGGAAAAAAATTCCAACTTTATTCCAGATACAATGAAAATCAGGGGTAAAAAATGATGGATAACAGGCGTCATAGAGTGACACGCCCGGGCACCGGATTACGTGTTTCGAGGCTTAAACTCCCTCCTGATCATAAATGGTTATGATTAAGCAGCAGTTTAAGCCTCAAAACGCGTAAACCGGTGCCCGGGCGTGTCACTCTATGACGCCTTTGTGCCTTGTTTTTACCTGTGATTTTCTATTAGTACTAAAAGCGCCATTCTGCCATTTCTATAAGTGCGGTAGCGGTTTGTCTGTGACCCCTATGTGGCCTGACGCGGTCTAGGAGCAAAGAATAGACCCGGTGACATGGTCCATGTATAAATGTGAAAGAGGTTTAATCCATCCTTGTTAGGGCCACGTCACACACACAGATGTAATTGTGCAGATATCCATCTTGTTGCAGTGAAATCATGGACACATTGTTACATTTGTACACAGCCACAAAATAGAACAATGTGATCATGATTTCACTGCAACCAGAGATCTGGAACAATATCTGCACAATTATCTGTGTGTGTGACGTGGCCCTTACTCCTATCAGGTCATCATCCGGATTCATCTTGATATATATGGCATAAAAAATCCCACTATTCAATAGAATGTCAATACATAGAAGAGGAAAAGAGGAGCGTTTCTGCCCCAATGTTGTCAATGTGATATAATGAATCATGCTGCAGCTTTACTTTGAGTGTACACATTGCAACATTGCATGCAATTTCACTTGCAACTTACTGGTTGCATAAAGTGAAATACATGGACACATTGTTACATTTGACAATGCATCAAGGATAGGCAAAATGTGTCCATGATTTCACTGCAACCAGTAAGTTGCAAGTGAAATTGTCACTGCAATGTTGGATGTGTAAGGTCCAACCCTAATAGAAATAGACCTATTTTAATAGTTTATTGACTTTAGCCAGAAAACGGATTCTTCAGTCCATCCAGATCCCGCATATGTAGTATTTCCTTACACATATTATTAAACTCGGCAGTACTGTACATATATAGTGAACCATGTCAACAAACAAAACCATAGACCCTGTGATATTATTAATCTCGCCACCTATTATCTGATTAGACATATGGCTCTAGGTCAGACCTGTATATGTATGTGATCCAGTAACCCCGCATTGATGATCTAGCCAACGTTATGATGCGGTGTCCAGACCCCGCTATATGTATGTGATATCCTCAGTGTCCAGACCCGCTATATGTATGTGATATCCTCAGTGTCCAGACCCCGCTATATGTATGTGATATTCTCAGTGTCCAGACCCCGCTATATGTATGTGATATCCTCAGTGTCCAGACCCCGCTATATGTATGTGATATTCTCAGTGTCCAGACCCCGCTATATGTATGTGATATCTCAGTGTCCAGACCCCGCTATATGTATGTGATACCTCAGTGTCCAGACCCCGCTATATGTATGTGATATCCTCAGTGTCCAGACCCCGTTCTATATGATATTCTCAGTGTCCAGACCCCGCTATATGTATGTGATATTCTCAGTGTCCAGACCCTGCTATATGTATGTGATATCCTCAGTGTCCAGACCCCGCTATATGTATGTGATATCCTCAGTGTCCAGACCCCGCTATATGTATGTGATATTCTCAGTGTCCAGACCCCGCTATATGTATGTGATATCTCAGTGTCCATACCCCGCTATATGTATGTGATATTCTCAGTGTCCAGTACCCCGCTATATGTATGTGATATCCTCAGTGTCCAGACCCCGCTATATGTATGTGATATTCTCAGTGTCCAGACCCCGCTATATGTATGTGATATCCTCAGTGTCCAGACCCCGCTATATGTATGTGTATATCCTCAGTGTCCAGACCCCGCTATATGTATGTGATATCCTCAGTGTCCAGACCCCGCTATATGTATGTGATATTCCTCAGTGTCCAGACCCCGCTATATGTATGTGATATTCTCAGTGTCCAGACCCTGCTATATGTATGTGATATTCTCAGTGTCCAGACCCGCTATATGTATGTGATATCCTCAGTGTCCAGACCCCGCTATATGTATGTGATATTCTCAGTGTCCAGACCCCGCTATATGTATGTGATATCCTCAGTGTCCAGACCCCGCTATATGTATGTGATATTCTCAGTGTCCAGACCCCGCTATATGTATTGATATTCTCAGTGTCCAGACCCCGCTATATGTATGTGATATTATTCCACGTATAGTAGGATCCTCATGCTAACCGTTATTAGTGATACAGTGTCACCGCTATATGATGGATCAGGTCAACCCATATGTATGTATCTCAGTGTCGACCCATAGTGTGTCTCATGCCCCCTAATTGTATCTTGTCCACCCAAGATAATCAGTCCACCTATTGAGTGATCATGTCGCCGATATATGATCAGTTCAACCGTAGATGTAATCTCAGTTCCACCCTATAGTTGTATACTCATGTCGACCATGTGTACCCAGTCGACCGCTATGTATTGAATCAGTGTCCGACCGTTATGTTTATCTCAGTCCAGACCCGCTTATATTATATCCATTCAGCCGCTTATGTTTGTATCTCGGTCAGACGCTATGTATGTGAATCGTGTCACCGCATGTAGGATATCAGTCAACCGTTATGTGGATATTCCTCGTGATTCCTAGGGTTGCAGGCCCCAGATGATGAACAGGCTTTAGGCCTGATCCATGGGCTGAGCATCATATTAACATGTCATTGAACCAGATTGGACAAACTGCACAGTAATGTGCAGCTATCATTAATCACGTGACAACATTAGGGCAGAACGTCTTTTCCCTCTTGGAAAATTGTATGAACGTTGTTCTGGAGGTGACCATGTGGCCAGGCCAATAGATTGTCAGGCCATATTAGATATTGTCTGGGACCATTAATCCTATTAATAAATGCTAAAACCAAACAAAAAAGAAGGAGGTTTCCAGGCCCTTTTGAATAAAATATGTATCAAAAACACCCATGCTATGTTTTATTAATGAATTTATTAAAGTTAATGCAAAATACATATAAAATCCATTTCATAGCACCTATATAGATAAGAGATACATATACATCATATATTTATTTCATAAAGTGATCAGTATTTAAAGTGATATCGTGACATTAAAATTTCCTAGTAGGATGGTATAACCCCTCCTAAATAATATAGGGCAAGTCATCAGAAGTATATGGTCAGTGAATCCGCATTTACTCCATATATCCTGTGTATAGCATGGTACATAGTAGTAATATATAGCAATTCAACCCCAAAAGGGGAGGGAAAGTCCGACTAATAAGTGTCCATCATCCCCATGTGTTGAGCCCTGTGGGGCAGCGCCGGACAACTGTCCAAATACACTAGCATCACAGTCCATCCACACTAAGGGAGATAACTATTTCAGTCTTCCCCTGTGAAATCCTATCATGCACTACACAAGGTTCAGAGCATATGTATACAGCGATCCCTCCTCCCACAACCTCAGCACTTACCCATATTATAGGAGGGATAAGGTGTCCGGGTGCCCCCCAGACGCGTTTCGCCAATGCTTTATCAATGGGGTCCACATTATACTTGTATATTGTTTATGTTGTTAATCAATAGAATGGTATGATGAGTAATGATAGAGGAAGGACCTGTGTGCTCTGCTATATGTGCTATTCTGTGAATTGCTATAACACAGACATACTGTGTGTGGGGAAGGGCTGTGTATCACTAATCACACACTTTTATGTCATTGAGCTTCAGACATTCATTTTAATATATCAGAAAGATTACATGTGTATTTTTTATAGCAATTGGCTATTCATAATAGTTCTATAGATAGTAAATAAATTCACAATATTTACCTCCAAATGTAGCACAGATGTTCCCAAAAAGAAGGCAAGTCCAGAAATAGTAGTCAAATCCGATATAATTGTCACATCCAGTAATAAATGTCAAGTCCGATATAGTTGTCAAATCCGATATAGTTGTCAAATCCGATATAGTTGTCAAATCACAAATAATTGCTAATCCGCAAAGAATTCGCTAATCCGCAATAGAGGCTCTTCAGTAGAGGCTTCCACTAGAGAGTCCAACACTGAAATGACTGCAGTCAGAGGAGACGGAACATTAACACATTTGAACAATAAATTGTGACATCACGGAGTTCCGTTCATTTCAGATATGGTAACTGATGATGTCCATAAAGAAACATAGTAACAACTATTGTAGATAGAGACGGGGTGCAAAGACATTGGATCACTCACACACTGATTGTTCCAAAAATATAATAATCTTTATTTATACAAAATATCACTTTAGGAAGTAAGCATTTTGGGATTTGCGTGGGGTCTCCTTCTCCCCTTCACAGGCCGCCTACTGTATGCCAGCAATTAGCGCTTTGTTTGTTTTTTTGATAGGGGCTCTGTATAGCAGCTGACTACACAGGTGCATGTACAGGGGGGGGGCAGTTATATGGATGTACCTAAATAAAATGGGAATGGTTGGTGATATCAGCTTTCCGTTTGTGGCACATTAGTATATGGGAGGGGGAAAACTTTTCCAGATGGGGGGGGGTGACCATGGCGGTCATTTTGAAGTCGGCCATTTTGGAGTTATTTACAAGTTTATGATCACTTATAAAATGTGTTCACAGTGCTGCCATTGTGTTGGATTGTCCAAACAACCCTCTTCTCCCACTCCTGACACTGATACACACCAGACGAAATGGCAAGGCCTCAGATCCGCTGTGTAGAGGTGCACAGCTCAGATGCTGTCTCAGAGGCTGCACAGCTCAGGACGCTGTCAGACCTGCAAGGCCTCAGGATCCGCTGTGTCAGAGGCTGCACAGGCCTCAGATCGCGGTCAGTGCTGCACAGGCTTCCAGGATCTGTGTCAGATGCTGCACAGGCCTCCAGGACCCGCTGTGTCAGATGTGCACAGCTCAGATCGCTGTTCAGAGGCTGCACGCTCCAGGATCCGCTGTGTCAGATGCTGCACAGGCCTCCAGGATCGCTGTGTCAGATGCTGCACAGGCCTCCAGGATCCGCTGTGTCAGATGCTGCACAGGCCTCCAGGATCCGCTGTGTCAGATGCTGCACAGGCCTCCAGGATCCGCTGTGTCAGATGCTGCACAGGCCTCCAGGATCTGCTGTCATGCTGACAGCCTCGGCCCCTGTGTCAGATGCTGCACATCTCGTGTCTTCACAGCATAGACAATTGCCTTCAGATGAGTCAAACTATTTTGTGACTGGTGAAGTTAAAAACAAAACCAGCGCTATTGGTCTGACACTAACCCACAGTGGATAGATCCCTCCAACACTGCTGGAACACAGACATTGATGGTATGGTGTGGTGTATGGGGTACAGAGATAGTGGGGCCATTATTTCATCAATGGAAACCTCAATGCCACTGGATATGTGAAATTGCTACATGATTCAGATATAAAGTGACATTGAGGTTTCCATTGATGAAGAATGGCCCCACTATCTTGTACCCCATACACCGCACCATACCATCAATGTCTGTGATCCGCAGTCTTGGAGGGATCTATCCACTGTGGGTTAGTGTCAGACCAATAGCGCTGGTTTTGTTAGTTAACTTCGCCATTCACAAAAAAGTTTGCCTCATCCCTCATCTGAAGGTAATTGTCTATGCTGTGAAGATACGAGATGTGCAGCTCTGACACAGCGGATCCTGGAGGCCTGTGCATGCAGATTTCTTCTGCAGTGTTGCTATCAGTGTCAGGAGTGGGAGAATAGGGTTGTATGGACAATCCAACACAATGGGCAGCACTTTGAACACATTTTATAAGTGATCATAAACTTGTAAATAACTCATGAAAGAATAAAGATACGTTAAAACCAAGCACACCATTGTTTTCTTACGAAATTCTCAATGAGTTTGATGGGTCATATGACCCTCTTCCCAATGAAAAAAATAAAGTTGGATCCAAAATGGCCAATTTAAAAATGGCCGCCATGGTCACCCTCCCTCCCCCATCTGGAAAAGCTTTCCCCCTCCCATATACTAATGTGCCACACACAGGGAGTTGATATCACCAACCATTCCTATTTTATTTAGGTTCATCCATATAAATGGCCCCCCCTGTATAATGAGGTCACCCTCAGCCCGGGACTGTTATGGGGTGAGGTTCTTATACATGTTGAGCTCATTTAAGGTAGAGGTGTCTCTAAATAGGGTTTTGTCTCACTCAGAAGAATAAGGGACACATATTCTGGTTCTTACACTTCCCCAGGTTCCTCTGGGAAATTGCATATGCAAATTGTCACTTAAGTAGATAAACTGTAATGCCACCAATAAAGGTAGCAATCGGGACGACGCTCCGGACATGACTGACAGACATCCATGGGTTCTAGTTTAGTAATGACTTTACCTTTACAGAAGAAACAATCCCCCGATTAGGTATAAAGGAGTTACACAGTGCGAGCTGCAGGTCTTCAGCTTTCAGTCGCTCCCAGTCCATGTTACAAACAGCGAATCGTCTGGTTATCTAAAATAAAATCATAAAGAATAATATTTATAATAAGGGGATCACCTCATATATGGGATTCCATACCCCCAGCACCTGCTTGTAGTACAGGATCATTAATGAAAACCTACCAGAATACATCACAGAAACTTCTCATCTTTAATATAATTATGAAAAACGCAGGAGGGATAGTGCGGTGCGAATGCAGGGGATTACCAATGGGATTATGGACAGGATTAAGAGGTTAGATTTAATTATTAAAAGAACATTAAACCTAAATATGACAGATAAAAAGAAACAAATATTTGCTGACAAGGTTTAACAAATCCTGCCGAGAACACGGGGTTAATTTTTTTCTGATCTGTTCCATTACTGATTGACAGTTAAGAGGCGGGCTATGGCATAAAGGGCGGGAGGAGCGGTGGGGGAGGCTCCTTCTGCAGCATATAAAACCAAATTACCTGTATAAACCCCTAACAAGGTGCACAGATAACAAGTGAAACTGTATATTGTTGTACAAATCAATTCTTTATTACGTATTAAAATACATATTTAAAACCACATTTCCAGGTACCATGTTATTACTGAATTATACCACATAAGGTGGGCCACATTCAATATTCTGCTACTCAGTCTATATATACTGCCCTATTGCTACTTCCCAGAGCACAAAAGTGAATTCTGCCTGATAAGGCTAAATACCTTCCAGCTATTGATCTATAACTCACAGTAATAAGTGTTTGGATATATAGAACTGTTCACAGTATTACCTTGTGCTGCAGATGCTTGGCAGAAGTGCAGGTGCAGTGTGGCCCCCTCCTTATCCACCTACGCACGTTTCTAAGTATTATCTTCATCAGGGTGTGCTGCTTCCCTCAGATATCCTGGTTTATATAGTGTCTCCCTCCTCACTGTTATCACCGCCAGCTGTGCACTGTTTGCTGTCTCCTGGGTCTTACTCCTCCCTATCATGTGACTTCCGGATCCAGCCTATGCACCGCTAACACCAGTAATCTGTGTGTCAGCGCCGCCATAGTGACCAGACGCCGGAGGTTTGGGAGCCCTCCCAGTCTGACATGCGCACTCACATAGCTGGCGGTTCAGCGCTATCATTTAGTGCGCTTCCTCTGCAACCATATTAACCCTTCTATATCTGGCACTCTGCTGCGACCGCCCCCACGCGCATGCACCCTCTTACCGACTCTGGAGACAAACTGGAATGGTGTCCACGGTCCGCGCTGCTGTTCTTTACCAAAGGATTCCACAAGAGGGTATTACCATCATAAGGTCCTTTATTTTATCACACCTACGCATTTCAGTGCTGTCCCAGCACCTTCCTGAGGAACCCATAGGTTTGGCTGGGCTGCGTATCCAGAATTGTATTTTCATGGCAAAAAGCGCACGTAAAAAAGCGCAGCAAAAAAAACGCAGGAAAAAGCAGAAAACGCAGTAAAAAGCGCAGAGAAGCAGCAAAATACGCAATGTGTGAACGTAACCCTAAGGCTATGTTCACACATTGCGTATTTTTGTGTGCTTTCTTCCGCGCGCTTTTCAAAATACGCAATGTGTTTTGTGTCTGCCAGCAAAGTGAAATTCACTTTGCAGTGCAGACACTGTGTAAAAATATGCAGCGCTCTTTATGGTAGAAAGCGCAGTTGCGTAAAGAATTGAGATGTCACAGCTGCTCCTGCGTTTTCTCCCTCTGACGTCACAGAGGGGATGAAGAATCCTGCTTCCTCCTCCCCTCTGTGACAGCTGTGACCGCCCATTAGATTTCACAGTTTATTAATATACACTGCGAAACCTAAATTAAACAAAGGCAAATGTATGTAAAAGAAAAAAGAATCAAATACTTTACCTCTCCGACGCCTTTTCCCGGTGTCTGGTGGTGAGGCCAGGCGATATGTGTTCTGCCAGGACCAGCCGTGATGTCAGGGGGCGTTCCGGCGTTGATTGGCCACTCACGGTCATGTGATACATATCACATGTGCGCGAGCGACCAATCAGCGCCGGGAACGCCCCCTCTCACATCACGCCATGCTCTTGCAGGACACACATCGCCTGGCCTCACCACCAGACACCGGGGAAAAGGCGTCGGAGAGGTAAAGTATTTGATTCTTTTTTATTTTACATACATTTGCCTTTGTTTAATTTAGGTTTCGCAGTGTATATTAATACACTGTGAAATCTAATGGGCGGTCACAGCTGTCACAGAGGGGAGGGGGAAGCAGGATTCTTCCTCCTCTCTGTGACATCACTGCGCTTTCTGGGGTAAAGAGAGCGCAGTGTGTGAAAGCCCCTGCGTATTTTGTTGCGCTTTTTTGCGCGGCCGAAAAATGCTGCAAAAAGCGCAACAAAATATGCAAATGTGTGAACGTAGCCTAAGAGTAGTATGCATAACAAACATCAAGAAGCCACGTTGAACCCATTACCCCACCATGGATGGGCTGAAACGCAAGAGCGTGATCCAGCTGTACATCTGGTCAAGGAGCTGAAGCAGGAGGGCTCATACCTGGTCCAGATGCCCCACCAGAGGCTCAACACCTGTGGAAGGAGCAAAGTAAGCTGTTCATGCATGGAGGAAAATTGTGTAGATGGTATACAAACCCAAAAACCCACGAACTTGTCTTGCAGATTATCGTGCCAAAAAGGGATGATCAGATGGTCTTAGAAGCCTACCATGATGGCGCAGGGCACTTTGGGTGGAAGAAATTAGAGGTTCTGCTGAGAGATTTCACTGGGTTGGCATGAGGAAATCCATTGAGAATTGGTGTAGAAACTGTGGACCGTGCAACCTGAGAAGGAAAGATAAAGATAGTCAGAAAGCCCCACTCCAGCCCATTGTTACTAAACAACCGCTTAAACTTGTAGCCTTGGATCACATGAAGCTGACCCTGACAGATCAGGCTATGTCTATGCCCTCAGCATCAGTGGCGGACCTTCAGCCTGCCGGGCCCTGGTGCAGATTTAGTTGAGGACCAGGGAAGGGGGGTGGGGGGGTTAATGGCAGTGTCTGGTGAGGAGCGGGGGGAGTTCGGGTGCTAGCGATTGCACCAAGCATTGGAGGTCTGGGAGCCGGGGCTGGAGAGGAGAGGAGGGGCGGGAACAGCCAAGGGAAGCAGGAAGCTTCCCTCAGTTAACCTCCTCTCCTCTGACATAGGGTCACGGGGGGCCCCCTACAGGTGCTTGAGGGGCCCCCTACCCGGTCGGGGCCCTGGTGCAGCTGAACCAGCTGCACCACGGTAGTTCCACCCCTGCTCAGCATAGTAGACCACTACTCTCACTTCCTGGTGGTAGTACCTGTGAAAGACCTAACAGCCAGAACAGCGGCTAGAGCATTTCAAGCCTACTTTTGCAGACCACATGGGTACCCAGAACAGGTCCTTACAGATCAAGGTCCAGCGTTTGAAGCAGAGGTGTTCTAGGAATTTTGCAATCTATACGGGTGTAAGAAAATTAGAATAACACTGTACCATCCACAAACAAATGGCATGTGTGAAAAGATGAACAGGTGGTCATAGACCAGCTGAAAGCCTTGCCAGTGAAGAAAAGGAACATGTGACCAGATTAATTGTCAGATCTAGTGGACTTATATAACCATGTTCCTGTGAGTTCTACCAACTGTACTCCTGTCTACCTGATGAGAGTAAGACCTGGTAAGCTACCTATAGACTTGGATATAGGAATTGTGAAACCAGATGCAGATGCGCCAGAAACCAATTGGGATACAGAACGTCAAAAGAAGTATCGCAAAGTAGAAGAGTGTGTTGAGAAGAGTTTATCACAAGCAAGAGAAAGGCAAGGGAGAGCTTACAACCAACCAACCAACATGCTCCTGCAACCCCTTTGAAACCAGGTGAACAAGGTCTTAAGAGAAAGAGATGTATTAACAAACTGGATGATCAGTGGGAAGCAGTGCCATACACCGTGTTACCATCCAACTTTGACAATACCAAGGTGTGCTTAGTAAGTAAAGACGAAGGAAAAACATGGACAGCAGTGTCAAGGGACCATCTCAATATATGTCCTGAAACACTGAGGTCCCAAGAGAGCATTCTAGAAGTTCCAGTACCAGTAAAACCTTAAGAAGAAGTAGTAATCCATACAGTTCTAGGAGACTTTCCCAAGATCTGGACCCAGTACAATGGAGCAGTCATCGTTCCCGTGTTAGCATTCCCTCAACCAGTAGTACCAGAACCAGTAAGACAAGCAGCACCACAAGTAAAGATACCAGACGCGGTACCTGTGGAAGAACCAGAAGAGCAACCCCCGGCCAACAGAGAACTTGTCAGTGCCATGATAAGACCAAAAAGACACTCTAGCATACCAGTGCTACATAGATCCAAACGTAGAACAATGGATAGTGCATGCTCAACACCAATAGCAAACACTAGTAATCAGCACAGACCATCAGAGATACCTGTACTGCGTAGATCAACCGTAGTAGTAGTAGAGGTCAGATCCCAGCACATTATAAGGATTAGAATGCAGTTCAGAGGGGTTTAAATGTAAATATGTTTTCATGTAAGATGTAAATATGTAACCATGCAACCACCAAGCTTATGCACCTACAGACACTTTACTGTATGAACTCTTAAATATTCTTGAACCTTCTTTAAAAATGGACCATTATACCACTGGAATGGTTGTGGTAAAGACTTAGTAAATTTTCAGCCAATGGTGGAAGGACTAATCACCAAAGTGACTGTTTTTGTAATTTTTGAGACTTTGTACACATTAAGTGTTGTTTACCCTTGTTAATAATTGTTTATGTTTCCTTAACAAAAAGGTTATTGCACTACCGGAGTACTGTATTCCACTAAGGGGGAATGAGGCCCCCCAGGGTCCAAGTGCCACAGTATCATTATCGCCCCCAGGTGATGGTGTCACACTTGAGAGCAACAGAGGGACTTCACACCAGGCATAAACCGCATACAACACCTTTCTGCCTCCAGGCCAGAAGGGCGAGACCAAGACCCACGTTCAGAGTGAGATTCCCTATAAATTTTGGTCTAGGGCGGAGCTAGTAAGTTTAGTTCCTAGGAGGACTGAGGAAGACATCCTGTGGACTGGTATCTGTGCTAAGCTTGTCCAAGGGTAGCTAAGCCTAGCGTGAGGGACCCAAGGCAGGGGTCTGAGGAAGAGGAGAGGCGCCTAGGTAGCGGAGTGGTGCTGTGCTCAACCCGGAGGAACAGCGCCAGGAGCAGACACCAGAGTCAAAGGCTGAGCAGGGCCTAATGACCTGGCAGCCAATACCAGAAGGTGGCCACTCTGTGCTCGGAGGCAAAGCTACATAAAGAGCCCAGGAACACCCGCCTGAGACGTGGGGCTAGAGAAGGACTCGAGTTGCCTGCCATACCAGCACCCAGTGGAGAGAGAGAGGGCCAGCAGCTCAGCTTAAGTAGCAGCAGGGACCCACAACTAAGCGCAGCAAGGAGGCCTCAGAACTTGCCCAGTGTTGCTCTCAGGTGCACGGACTCAGTATACCATCACCTGTTAGAATTACAGTGCACCAGTAAAAGGACTGAGGAACCAACAAATCGTGAGTCCGTCTGTTGCTTTGCGCCCCCCATCCTGCACCCTACACCCTTACCACATCCACTGCCCCGGGGATCCGCTCCGCCTGTGGGTAGCCGCTCCATCCCAGCTGCCTGTCCATCAACCCCAGAGGTTCTGCAGCAGCGGTGGCCTCTAATAGCCACATAGCAAAGGTGGCGTCATGAATAACTATCCCTATCATCATCCCCTTTCCCTACTGAGCCAGAAATCCCTTAACAAGTGAACTCAGGGTCACGGAGCCGGGTCTCCACCCCTGTGACTCCCCAGAAGTGAACCCAGGGTCACGGAGCCGGGTCTCCACCCCTGTGACTCCCCAAAAGTGAACCCAGGGTCACAGAGCCAGGTCTCCACCCCTGTGACCCCCAGAAGTGAACCCAGGGTCACGGAGCCGGGTCTCCACCCCTGTGACTCCCCAGAAATGAACCCAGGGTCACGGAGCCGGGTCTTCACCCCTGTGACTCCCCAGAAATGAACCCAGGGTCACGGAGCCGGGTCTTCACCCCTGTGACTCCCCAGAAGTGAACCCAGGGTCACGGAGCCGGGTCTCCACACCTGTGACTCCCAGAAGTGAAGCCAGGGTCACGGAGCCGGGTCTCCACCGCTGTGACTCTCCAGAAGTGAACCCAGGGTGACGGAGCCGGGTCTCCGCCCCTGTGACCCCCAGAAGTGAACCCAGGGTCACGGAGCCAGGTCTCCACCCCTGTGACTCTCCAGAAGTGAACCCAGGGTCACACAGCTGGGTCTCCACCCCTGTGACTCCCCAGAAGTGAACCCAGGGTCATGGAGCCGGGTCTCCACCCCTGTGACTCCCAGAAGTGAACCCAGGGTCACGGAGCCGGATCTCCACCCCTGTGACTCCCCAGAAGTGAACCCAGGGTCACGGAGCCGGGTCTCCACCCCTGTGACTCCCCAGAAATGAACCCAGGGTCACGGAGCCGGGTCTTCACCCCTGTGACTCCCCAGAAATGAACCCAGGGTCACGGAGCCGGGTCTTCACCCCTGTGACTCCCAAGAAGTGAACCCAGGGTCACGGAGCCGGGTCTCCACTCCTGTGACTGCCCAGAAGTCAACCCAGGGTCATGGAGCCGGGTCTCCACCCCTGTGACTCCCCAGAAGTGAACCCAGGGTCATGGAGCCGGGTCTCCACCCCTGTGACTCCCCAGAAGTGAACCCAGGGTCAGTACCCCACGGCCCTGGGGAAAGCAGCGTCACCACACAGCCTTACTGGAGTCCTACAGAACGTCCATATCTGATCACAGAGATGTAACACAATAATATAAAAGTCATTACCTTGTGATAGAGGCGTCCGCCAGGCCCCGTCCTCCAGCCACTCCCCGCTCTTCCTGCTACCGGCTGTCATCCTCTTCATGTTCTGGGAGAGCCGCCGGGGACAGGAGCAGAGGGGCAGGCATAATCTCCCTGCTCCGCCGGGGACTTCAAAAGGACCGTTCCGAGAGGTCTGCGTCACACACAGAACGTCACTAGTGATGTGTCGTTCGCGAACGAGCCGACACATTGAGCCGGCTCTTTGATGTGAATGATAAGAGCCGGCTCTTTGATGTGAACGGGCCATAGAGCTCTCAGTAAGGCTAGGGTCACACATCCGGATTTTTTTTTAAAACCTGATCCGGTTTTGAGCTTTTAAAAAGCTCAAAACCGGATCAGGAAACGCTCCTCATAGGAGGCTATGATAAAAACCAGATTGCTTCACAAGCAATCCGGTTTCCGTCTCCAGCTCTGCAGCCTGCGTGAAGAATCATGCAGGCTGCAGTTTTCGGAGAGGTTCTGTTATCTGCAATGCGGGAAGCGGATTGCTCAGGATGTGTAATCCTGAGCTATGCGGTTCCCGCATATACTTTGCTTATCCCAGTTGTTGCCGGGATAAGCAAAGTGTTCTGTGCAGTGTGTAAACTTTTAATGTATTATATAATCACGAATGGGTTTTTTGCCCCTTTTGAGTCCGCTCGCGCTGCGAGTCAATGTCGTCATGTGGATACGACCGAAGCATTGGCCGCGCAGCGGCCATTGCGAGCAGTTCTAAGGCGACTCGCTATGCCCGCGCAGCGGGCATGGCGAGTCGCCTTAGCAGCGCGAAGCATTGGCCGCGAAGTGGCCATTGCGAGTCAGAGACTCGCTCTGCTAGAATCCCGATGCATCTGCATCGGGCACCCAGCTAGTTTTATTAATAAATGTTTCTATAATGTCTCTAGGGGGTGCCCACTCCCCCTAGAGACCTTCCACCCACTCAGGTGGGCATATAATGCTTGAATCAGTTATGTACAGCAGCCAACTCCTGTGTTTCTGGAAATGCTCATTTTCCATTTATTAGACTTTATAAATTGGCCTTTACTAACTAATCTACATACAGAAGATATGCATGTCTGAGCTTACAGGTGATTGCTGTGGTCAGGCCTGTCCTCAAACAGTTTGGCTAACAACCGTCTGACCTGTACAGGCGCATTTAGTCTTCGATAATACAATTATATAAAGGTTGTAATACTAAATAACTTATTTTTAATGTCAGATCATCACTTTAACTTGCTTTGGTTGTTTGTACCTGCAGTTCTCAGCTTGCTTTTTCTAAACAAACCCAAATGACAAAATTCACTCTTCAGGCTTTACTGCAAAAGTCCAGTTATTAGGGTATATTGTGACAAGCATTCAGAGAAACATTTCAACAATTATATCAGTCTCTTTCTCCAAAATAGGTGGAGATCTCCCACCTCATTCTGTTGATCAGTTTGAGTTATTACTTGCGGACCCCCAGCAATCCCACCTTAATGAGACGCCAACATAGTAAAAAGAAAACGTCTTTAGCTATTAGGATGCAATCTACTATATAATCGTCTAAGGTCCTTTGTCTGTCACGGAAATCGTGCACCAGCGCTCATTGGTCGCCGGCAGACGCGGCGGCCTGTGAGCGCAGCGTATGCAAAGGAGCCGCACGGAAAGAGACAGAACAAAACATGTAGTGGACTCCCATCGCAGCCTCATGCACACTAACCCCCGCCACGATCACACCTCTCTCCCCGCTCGGCTCCCACCGCTCTCCAGCACTGCCTGCACCCGCCGGACCTCAGCACCCGCTGCTCCCGCCGGCCCCCAGGCACAACGCCTCCCAGCACATTACAGCACATCCTCACCGCCGGCTCGCCACATCTGCAAGCTCTCTGCACCCACCGCTTGCCTGCTTCCTCCCACCATCCGCCCACTTACAGCACACAGCACACCCACATTCCCAGCTTCCCGCCCACCGGCTCACAGCAACATTTGGTTCCCGCCTTCCCTGCCCTCCCAGCATCTCTGTCCCGCACACCCCCCCCTTGCTCCCAGCTCCCCCTGGTTCCCAGCAATCAACCCCCTAGATCCCAGTACCGCCTCCGCTCCCAGTATCTCATGGCAGCTTCCCCCCACTTGCAGCACATCCCCCCCGCCGGCTCACCACATCTGCCAGCTCTCTGGACCCTTCGCTTGCCTGCTTCCTCCCACCATCCGCCCACTTACAGCACACCCACGTTCCCAGCGTCCCCCCCACCCGCCGGTTCACACCAACCTTTGGTTCCCGGCTTCCCTGCCCTCCCGGAATCTCCCCACATCCACCCCCCCCCCACTCCAAGCACCACCCGGTTCCCACCAATGAACCCCCCTAGATCCCAGCACCCCTCCGCTCCCAGTATCTGATGGCTCTCAGCACCCCCACCTTTCCTGCTATCCCCCATTCCCTGTACCCCCATATTGCTCCCAGCAAAGCTCCCAGCACCCCACCCTCCCACCATCCACTGCCTTTCAGCACCCCCAGGTTCACAGCTTCTCCCAGCACCCCGCCCACTCCCAGCAGCCCCCCCCAACTTACAGCACCCCACACCCGCTCTCTGCATCCACCGACTCTCAGCAACCCCAGCTTCTCGGGACCCCCTTCTCCCAGTACCCCTCTCCTGTCTTACCACTTCCAACTCCTAACACACCACAAGGACCTGTGTCATGCAGTGAGTCCCCTAATGCTCACTCCACACGCTTGCTCCACATACACACACACCCTGCACGCTCCCTTTATCAACATACGCACGCATGCTTGATCCACATGTGCACGCTCGCATGATCTACATACTCCACATGCATTCTCCATGTACACGCATTCTGCACTTGCATGCTCCATGTACACATATTCTTACCTTAAAGTCAAGCATCATGTGCATGCATGCTCCACAAACACACTCAACATACAAACACATGCATGCTATACGCACACACGCTCCACATACATATGCATGCACGCTCCACATTTATATGCACACTCCTGTACACACTTTCCACATGCACGCTCTACATACATCCCCATGCTCCACACACGCACACTTCACACTTGCATCTAGCATGTGTGAACCATGCATGCATTGGTGAAGCGTCCGTGCATGTGTGGAGTGTACGTGCATCTGTATGTAGACCGAATGTATGTGGAGTGTGCATATATATGTAGAGCGTGTGTGTGGAGCATGTAGAAAGTGTGTACCAGAGTGTGTGTGTGCATGTGGAGCGTGCGTATGTATGTCTGTGGAGCATGCATGTAGTGTCTGAGTGCATATGTGATGCATGCATGTGTGAAGCATGAATGCTCCACATATGTACACATGCTCCACATATACGCTACATGTACACGCATTCTGCACTTGCACGCACCACGTACATGCATGCTTCACACATGCACACTCATACATACACGCATGTTATATGCATGCCCACTCCACATGCATACACACGCTCAACATTCATATGCACGCTCCGTCGCATGTCCTACGGTGCAGGGAGCGGCGGCAGCGGGCGACTGCGTGCCACACAGCGAGGCTGACACACCCTGACCCCCCCGGGGGAGCGTGCTGCCTACTGACAACGGGGACCGGGGGCTGCCAGGGTCGGGGCTCCCAGGGTGCAGGGAGCAACAGGAGCATGCATCGTGCGGCTCCTCCACACTCTCCTCCTTCCTATGGCCGCACAGTCTGTCACCGCCCCTTGGAGCCTCTGCACACACATTCCGTGCCTTCCAGTGAGGAGGTGGCAGCAGCACATGCCAGCCGGGGCCCAGCTGCACTGACAGGAGGCGGCTGACACCCAGGATCATCCTTCCCCCCTCTGCCACCTCTGCGCCCGCCTCCTCCACGCCTACGCTCTGCTGACACCGCAGGACACCGCACTCAGCACCAGGGACATGACGGCCAGCACTGGGACCGCCAGGGGACAGAGAGGTGAGAGCCCATGTGTGTGTGGCTGTGAGTGTGAGTCTGTGTGTGCGTGTGTCTGTGTCTGGGTGTGTGTGTCTGGCTGTGGGTGTGAGTCTGTGTGTGTATGTGTGTGGGTCTGTGTCTAGGTGTGACACTGTGTGTGGGTCTGAGTCTGTGTGTGAGCGTGAGTCTGCTCCTTCCTCCCCATGCCTGTGCCGCTCCGTCCTCCCCCACCCCACCGCTTCCTCCTCCCTCCTTTGTCCTCCTCCACTCCATCCTCTGTCCTCCCCCTGCCTGTGCTGCTCCGGGCCTCCCCCACCTCGCCACTTCATCCTCCTCCCCCTGCCGCTCAGTCCTCCCCCTCCCTGTGCCGCTCCATCCACCCCCACCCCACCGCTTCCTCCTCCTTTCTTTGTCCTCCTCCCCTCAGCCACTCCATCCTCCGTCCTCCCCCTGCCTGTGCTGCTCCATCCTCCCCCACCCCGCTGCATTGTCCTCCGTCCTCATCCCCCCGCCGCTCTGTGCTCCGTCCTCCCCCTACCGCTCTGTCCTCCCCCTGCCATTACCGCTCCATCCTCCCCCACCCCGCCGCTACCTCCTCCGTCCTCCATCCTCCTCCCCCCCTCCACTCCTTCCTCCCCCTACCTGTGCCGCTCCATCCTCCTCCCCCTTGCCACATCGTCCTCCCCCGCCGCTCCGTCCTCAAAGTCCCTCCATATTCAGCCCTCACCGCCTTCCCCATGCAATCCCTATTTCTATATTCTAGAATACCCAATGCGTTAGAATCGGGCCACCATCTAGTGTAATAATATTCATCATATGTGTCACGTGTAACATGAAAGAAGCATTTTAATGTCTATAGCTTCCTGTGTTCTAAAGTCTGTTAGTTCACAGGACAGAACATAATGTATTGAAAGCAGTATCACTACATTGATTGCATATGGTGCATTAGTCTGGCACAGGAACAGGAATAGATCACATAAAACCATTTTATGATGCATTCAATATGATCATGGTGCTGCTTGTACACCATTTCCAGAGCAGGTGTCTTTACCCTGGGGTGCCGCACACACATCTGCTTTCTGGAGACTGGTTTTCAGGACTTAAATGTTTCAGATACAGTGTTGACCAAAAGTATTGACACCCCTGCAATTCTGGCAGATAATACTCAGTTTCTTCCTGAAAATGATTGCAATCACAAATTCTTTGGTATTATTATCTTCATTTAATTTGTCTTCAATGAAAAAAACACAAAAAGAATTGTCCTAAAGCCAAATTGGATATAATTCCACACCAAACATAAAAAAGGGGGTGGACAAAAGTATTGGCACTGTTAGAAAAATCATGTGATGCTACTCTAATTTGTGTAATTAACAGCACTTGTAACTTACCTGTGGCACCTAACAGGTGTTGGCAATAACTAAATCACACTTGCAGCCAGTTGACATGGATTAAAGTTGACTCAACCTCTGTCCTGTGTCCTTGTGTGTACCACATTGAGCATGGAGAAAAGAAAGAAGACCAAAGAACTATCTGAGGACTTGAGAAACCAAATTGTGAGGAAGCATGAGCAATCTCAAGGCTACAAGTCCATCTCCAAAGACCTGAGTGTTCCTGTGTCTACCATGCACAGTGTCATCAAGAAGTTTAAAGCCCATGACACTGTGGCTAATCTCCCTAAATGTGGACGGAAAAGAAAAATTGACAAGAGATTTAAACGCAAGATTGTGCGGATGGTGGATAAAGGACCTCGACTAACATCCAAACAAGTTCAAGCTGCCCTGCAGTCCGAGGGTACAACAGTGTCAACCCGTACTATCCTTCGGCATCTGAATGAAAAGGGACTGTATGGTAGGAAACCCAGGAAGACCCCACTTCTTACCCTGAGACATAAAAAAGCCAGGCTGGAGTTTGCCAAAACTTACCTGAGAAAGCCTAAAACGTTTTGGAAGAATGTTCTCTAGTCAGATGAGACAAAAGTAGAGCTTTTTGGGCAAAGGCATCAACATAGCGTTTACAGGAGGAAAAAAGAGGCATTCAAAGAAAAGAACACGGTCCCTACAGTCAAACATGATGGAGGTTCCGTGATGTTTTGGGGTTGCTTTGCTGCCTCTGGCACTGGACTGCTTGACCATGTGCATGGCATTATGAAGTCTGAAGACTACCAACAAATTTTTCAGTATAATGTAGGGCCCAGTGTGAGAAAGCTGGGTCTCCCTCAGAGGTCATGGGTCTTCCAGCAGGACAATGACTCAAAACACACTTCAAAAAGCACTAGAAAATGGTTTGAGTGAAAGCACTGGAGACTTCTAAGGTGGCCAGCAATGAGTCCAGACCTGAATCCCATAGAACACCTGTGGAGAGATCTAAAAATGGCAGTTTGGAGATGGCACCCTTCAAATATCAGGGACCTGCAGCAGTTTGCCAAAGAAGAATAGTCTAAAATTCCAGCAGAGCATTGTAAGAAACTCATTGATGGTTACCGGAAGCGGTTGATCGCAGTTATTTTGGCTAAAGGTTGTGCAACCAAGTATTAGGCTGAGGGTGCCAATACTTTTGTCTGGCCCATTTTTGGAGTTTTGTGTGAAATGATCAATGTTTTGCTTTTTGCTTCATTCTCTTTTGTGTTTTTTCATTGAAGACAAATTAAATGAAGATAATAATACCAAAGAATTTGTGATTGCAATCATTTTCAGGAAGAAACTGAGTATTATCTGACAGAATTGCAGGGGTGTCAATACTTTTGGCCAACACTGTATTAATGAACCAGTGAAAATAAATGAATTGTTTTGGCTGAGGGCCACTACCATTTGTGGCTCTCCAGTGCTGATGGGGAGTTGTCATATTAACTGTATGATTTTTTTGTGATCTGTCCCTTGTAGACAATCCTCACTCAGGGAAGTTATGAGGCATTACATTGGAAGTAGTTACAGGATTTACACTTACTCAATTCATGACTTTCTTTTCATCCTTGATATAGAAGGTTTTCTTGGTGATCTGAATTTCGCAGGTAAACATTTTTAGGTTTGAATATTACCAAATATTTTTAAGTTGGTTAAACATACATGAATGCCAACATTTAAAACAGAAAATTTGGGACTTTTAAGACACACCCTAAGACCACTTGGTAAAGCCTCCAAAATAGCAAGGAATGACCCAAAACACTTAGGGCTCATTCACACAGAGCTTTTGTGCTTGCTCGTTTTTTTTTTAATCTGTTTTTGGTGCAGTTTCTCCACCAAAAACAGATCCACTTTTTTTGCAAAAAAAATATCACAAACGCTTCATCGAATTTGTGTTGCTTTTTGTCTCTATTGTCAGGGGATACAGACAGAAAGACACACAGGCAGAGACACACACACACACACTTGATTACCCTCCATAGTGAGCCCTGGCGATGTGCTCTTTCCAGACACTGGTAGGACCTGCGGGAAGTAAAAAAAACCTGGCCATATGAGTCACATGGGTAGGTCCTGTCCGTACCGTACCCGCAGGTCCTGCTAATGCCTGAAAGGAATGCAACAAAAAAAGGGGGGAAGAACATGCAGAAACTACTTGCACACCCTAAATCAAGACAATAATTTTTATTATAAGTAACAAAGGCAGACAACACATGCCTGAAAGGAACACATCCCCGGCGCTCACTATGGAGGGTAATCAAGTGTGTGCGTGTGTGTCTCTGCCTGTGTGTCTTTCTGTCTGTATCCCCTGAAAACAGAGACAAAAAGTTGGCTGGTTTCACACTGCGTTTTTTCCATGATCAGGTTCGATCAGGTTTGTGTGCCAAAACCAGGAGAGGAACTTGCAGAGAAAAACTATAATTGAAAGATTGACACCTGTTCTGAGTTTTGGAGACACTCCTGGTTTTGAAACACAAAACCTGATCGAACCTGACCTGATCTGACCGCAGTGTGAAACCAGCCTTTGCCAGCAGTGGATCAGGTCAGTGATTCCATGATGTTACTACCATACTTTTGTTGTTCTACTATTGTGCATGTTGCTATGATATTGAGTGGTGCAAATTAATGTGCCAAGTATAACTGGGGGGTGTAGGATCAATATGTACAGCTTATATATGTTAACATTATTGGAGCAGAGTCACAGCTGCTGGTACTGATCATCCACCAGATAACTAGGAAATCCTAAGGGTGCGTGCACACGATCAGTATACGCAGCATTTTCGATGCAGCGTCTTGCTGCTGTGTCCAAAATGCTGCGTAGTACAGTATAAGCATAGGGGATGGGATTTCAAGAAATCCCATCCTCACTATGCTTAACCCACCCGAAGCGTCTTTGGAGCTGCAGTGCGGGTTGCCAGCAGTCCGCTCCTCCGCAGCATGTTTAATTCATGCTGTGGAGTCGGAAGCGGCTCCCATCGGGTGACTTCAGGGAGAAGCCGCCCCGCACGGCCGCATATAGTGAGTACAGGGCGGCTGCGGTCTCCCTGCGATCACTGGCGGCTTCACTCAGTTCCGGAGGAGCTGCGTGTTGGACGCACATAGCCTAAGTACAGTAATTTTACCTAACCAAGGATTACAATACTGAACCGGTGATTGCCCATTTACATTGCCTTGTCAGATACATGAATTTGATGAAGCCTAATTACAATGGATGGCTTTGATGAGGCTGACACTTTTAAATGATAAAATTGGAGAAAGCAAAAACTTGATAATAATGTGGAAACTACCGTAATTAATTTGGGTTTTGAAGTAACATTTTTAAAGTAAAAAATTGTAATTTACCAGACAATATATTTGCATTGTGCAATGTCACATCATACATCTAACAATTGAGAATTCCTAATACTTATGGGGTTGGCCCACCATAACAATTATCCACAAAAAAGGTGATAAGTGTCTTCATTTGTAGGGGTCAGAGTGCTGCTACTTCATCATCTAAAAGGAGATTCCAGAATTACATCATCTGGGATGGTGTAAGTAAACAGGTATGTTCACCTTTGCGCCATTCATTGCCTATAGTGGGTATGCACTGCATTATCCCTACTACACAAATAATTAGTGGTGCGCAAAATCAAATATAGATGAATATCAATCTATTCAAAAGGAGCCCTTGAAGCTCATTAAACCTCATTATATGCCAATGGTTTTTTTTTTATCAGAGACCTGTTTTCATGATATTCGCAGTACAAATAGTTTTTTCTGCAGCGGTCACAACACTTATCACTGCTTATATTGTGCAAGGGTTCCAATTTATTATGAATTATGATCAGCTAACCTATCTGAGCAAAGACTTACCATAATCTACAGTCTTATTTTCCTGTAGATTAAAGGGGTTGTCCAGGCTTTTTTGATAATTTCTATGTGTATCTATATTGACAGTTTGTAATATATATACCTCTATTGGTGGGAGACCTGAAGGTGGTTTCCATTATATGAGAAGGTGGGGGCTCTTTTGGGAAGGCAGATTTCCTCCCAGATGTGGCAGTCTATATGGGTCAGGGCAGCCAACATGTCAATTTGCACGTTATATAAAGAAAATCAGTAAAAATTACTTACCGGATATACTCGTGTATAAGCCGAGTTTTTCAGCACAAAAATTGTGCTGAAAAGTGCCCCCCTCGGCTTATACACGAGTCACTATACAGAAGCCCGCCCCCCTGTTCTATATACAGGCCCCCCTGTGGTATAATACAGCAGCCCCCCCCTCGTGCTATATACAGGCTCCCCGTTGCTGTCGCCGCACACCTGTAAAAGAAGATCTTTCATACTTACCCTCCTGTGACCGCGCGCGCATCCCCCGCTCTCCTTCCTGCTTTTACCCGGCATCCATCCACATGACCGCGTGCCGATAATGACGTCATTACCGGCGCGCGGTCACGTGGATGGATGCCGGGTAAAAGCAGGAAGGAGAGCGGGGGATGCGCGCGTGGTCACAGGAGGGTAAGTATGAAAGATCTTCTTTTACAGGTGTGCGGTGGCAGCAACGGGGGGCCTGTATATAGCACAAGGGGGGGGGGGCTGCTGTATACTACCACAGGGGAGCCTGTATATAGAACAGGGGGGCGGGCTGCTGTATACTACCACAGGGGGCCTGTATATACCCCAGGGGGAGGGCTGCTGTATACTACCACAGGGGGCCTGTATATACCCCAGGGGGAGGGCTGCTGTATACTACCACAGGGGGCCTGTATATACCCCAGGGGGAGGGCTGCTGTATACTACCACAGGGGGCCTGTATATATCTCAGGGGGAGGGCTGCTGTATACTACCACAGGGGGCCTGTATATACCCCAGGGGGAGGGCTTCTGTATACTACCAAAGGGGGCCTGTATATACCCCAGGAGGAGGGCTGCTGTATACTACCACAGGGGGCCTGTATATACCCCAGGGGGAGGGCTGCTGTATACTACCACAGGGGGCCTGTATATACCACAGTGGGGAGGGCTGCTGTATACTACCACAGGGGGCCTGTATATACCACAGGGGGAGGGCTGCTGTATACTACCACAGGGAGCCTGTATATACCACAGGGGGGGGACTGCTGTATACTACTACAGGGGGAGACTGCTGTATACTACCACAGGGGGAGACTGCTGTATACTACCACTGGGGAGACTGCTGTATACTACCACTGGGGAGACTGCTGTATACTACCACTGGGGAAACTGCTGTATACTACCACTGGGGAGACTGCTGTATACTACCACTGCGGAGGCTGCTGTATACTACCACTGCGGAGGCTGCTGTATACTACCACTGCGGAGGCTGCTGTATACTACCAATGGGGAGGCCTGTATACCTGTGCTGGGGTCCACCCTCGGCTTATACACGAGTCAATAGGTTTTCCCAGGTTTTGGGGGCAAAAGTAGGAGGGTCGGCTTATACACGGGTCGGCTTATACACGAGTATATACGGTATGTTCTGGTACCATACCCCTGTCTTCCTTCATAAGCTGAATCCTCTTCTCCCCGACACATGCTGGCGCTGCAGGTCAGAAGTGGGCACACTACTCCATATTTTTTGGCCCTGCCCGAAACTCAGCGCCTATTGGGCATCTGATCGGGACCTTATCTTAAAGGTAATTTATACTGACGTTGACTTGGAGCCTATGGTATACCTCCTAAATGCGAACTTAGAGAGGGTGGGTAAGACGGCTTCTAAACGTTTCCTTCATATACTAACTGTGGCCAGATGCTTGGTAGCTCTGTTTTGGAGGAAGATGGATCCTCCTTTGTATACTGATTTACTGTCCAGAGTAGTAGACATTAGGAGGATGGAATACTTAAAGGCCTTGTTAAATGCTTCTGTTGATCGCTTCAACCAGGTGTGGGCCCCACGGGATTATTTCGCTGCACAGGAGAGAATTTGAACGCCTCGGCCTCCTGGACCCTGGTCTTTTCCCTTGCCTTTCTTATTCTTTCTTTTCTTTTCTATTCCTCTCTTCTGTTACTATATTGGTTACAGAGATGGTTATGTTTTCTTATCGCGTCATTTCCACAAGTTGACTTATGGCGGTAGACTGCCTATGCTATAACATGCCTCTTAGGTAATCCCCTGGAACTGTGGCAGGGGAAGGTGGTGTAATACCAGACTTCAAGTCATATCTCTGACCCATTGGTTGGGTTCAAATGTCTTAAATGTCTCAATGTCTTCATTATTATACTGTATCACTGTTCTTTTAATGGTTTGGTATCATTGAAAAATGTTCAATAAAAATTATAGTTGTAAAAAAAATTTGAGGCTGTCGCTTGGCAACTCGGAGCTTCAGCTCCCTCCATAAATTTTCTTTGAGATTAAGGTCTGGACACTGGTTAGGCCGCTTCATGACCTTAATGTGCTTCTTTTTGAGCCACTCCTTTGTTGCCTTGACTGTATGTTTGGAAGACCCAGCCACAGCCTATTTTTAATGTCCTGGTGGAGGGAAGGAGGTTGTCACTCAAGATTTTACTTTACAAGGCGCCATCCATCGTTCCATTGATGGGGTGAAGTAGTCCTGTGCCCTTAGCAGAGAAACACCCCCAAAACATAATGTTTCCACCGCCATGCTTGACAGTGGCAATGGTGTTCTTTGGGCCAATGGCTGCATTTCTTTTCCTCCAAACACAGCGAGTTGAGTTAATGCCAAAGAGCTCAATTTCTGTCTCATCTGACCACAGCAACTTCTCCCAATCACTCTCAGAATCACTAAAGTGTTCATTGGCAAACTTCAGACGGGCCTGCACATATGCCTTCTTGAGTAGTGGGACTTTGCGGGCACTGCAGGATTTTAATCATTTACGGCGTAACTTGTTACAAATGGTTTCCTTGGTGACAGTGATCCTAGCTACCTTGAGAGCATTAGGAAGTTCTCCCTGTGTAGTTTTAGGCTGATCTCTCACCTTCCTCATGATCCTGGATACCCCATGAGGCGAGATTTTGCATGGAACCCCACATCAATGTTGATTGACACTCATTTTATATTTCTTCCATATTCTTACTATTCCACCAACAGTTGTCTCCTTCTCACCCAGCGTCTTACTTATGGTTTTGTAGCCCATTCCAGCCTTGTGTAGGTCTAGGATCTTTTCCCTGATATCCTTAGAAAGCTCTTTGGGCTTACACATGTTGTAGAGGTTAGGGTGGTTTCACACTGGCGTTTGCAAACGCCGCGCACCGAACGCAGCCAAACGCTTGCACACATACGTTCCTATGTTTAACATGGGAACGCATGTAAAAAAAAAAATTTATTTTTATTAAAACGTATAAACTAAGTACCCTGTTTTTAGTATTTTTTCACATGCACTTGCTTATTATTTTTCTTACAGCAGTGTACTTCTATACGTTTGTTTTTCTGTGATATAGATATATGGTGGTGTGAGCAGTCTTACAGATCTGTTCACATTGAGTTTTGGCTCAGATGCAGTTTTTTCATGTTCATTCTTGTGTTAGCAAGATTTGAGAGTGCCCCACCCCTCTCTTTTCTGTGTCAGGCTCATAAGCCATTTGCTAACAACGTGTCCATATCAGACCTGTGCCTGTCTTCACCCTGCATCTAGAGGTATACTTATGCATAGATCAGGTTTTTAATTATTTAGACTAGGACCTTTCTGATACAGGGGCGCCTTGTAAGTGGCGAACGGCTTACGTACGTTTTTTATTAAAACGTAAAAAGTAAGTACCCTGTTTTTAGTATTTTTTCACATGCACTTGCTTATTATTTTTCTTACAGCAGTGTACTTCTATACGTTTGTTTTTCTGTGATATAGATATATGGTGGTGTGAGCAGTCTTACAGATCTGTTCACATTGAGTTTTGGCTCAGATGCAGTTTTTTCATGTTCATTCATTTTTCTGTGATATGGGAATGCATGTGCCTGATTTTGGCTGCGTTCGGTTGCGTTTGCGCTCGGATGCGCACAATTTGTGCACCCTCCGAGCGCACTCTGGACGCAGCTCTGTTGCATTTTTTGCGCGGTCGCGGGCGCTTGGTTTATCAGCAAGCGTCCGCAAGCGCACAAACCATGCATGGAAGGCAATGGATCCGCAGTGTCCTCCGCATGACACCGCAGGAGAACGCTGCGGATCTCATTGAAATATCTCCTGGTGGCTGCCGGTGATCACCGGCGGCCACCGGGAGATCAGCTAAAGTCGCCACTGCTCTCCCGCCGGTGTCAGCAGGGAGAAACAGCTGATCTGACAGCTGTTTAAATCTCCCGCGCTGACACCGAATAGGTGATGTCGGCACGGGAGATTTGAAGCAGCAATCAGCTGTTTCATATCTCCCGCGCTGATATCACCCTATTCGGTGTCAGCGCGGGAGATTTAAACAGCTGTCAGATCAGCTGTTTGCTCAAATCTCCCGCGCTGACACCGGCGGGAGATCAGCTGTGGCCGGGAGGAGGAGATCTCTGCCGCTGATCTCCTCCTCCCGGCCGCCCCCGAGACAGCTGATTGGCTGCCCGGGGTGCATATTAATGTGAACGCATGTGGAGATTCTCCGCTGCGTTCACATTAATATGGCTGCGTGTGCACTGCGTTTGTGTCTGCATGCCATACGCATGCAGACACAAACGCCAGTGTGAAACCAGCCTTATGGTGGGTTTACACACAATAATTTCTGTGTCCAATATCTGAACAGATCTCTGGTTGCAGTGAAATCATGGACACATTGGTACATTTGTACACAGCCACAAAATGGAACAATGTGTCCATGATTTCACTGCAACCAGAGATCTGTTCAGATATTGGACACAGAAATTGGTGTGTGTAAACCCACCATTAGAGTCTGACTGAGTGTGTGGACAGGACTCGTTTATACAGGTGATAATTTAGGACAGCTATCTTTAATGGAGATAATGAGTTATTTATGAGCATCTTACTAGTCTGTAGGAGCCAGAACTCCTAATGGTTGTTAGGGGATCAAATACTTATTTCTCTCTTCAAAATGCAAATACATTTATATAATTTAGACAATATGATTTTCCATATTTTATTTTTGATATCTTTCACTGTTAAAATTAACCTATCCTTAAAATTATAGACCAGTCATGTCTTTCTCAATGGGAAAACATACAAAATCAGCAAGGGAAGAAATACTTATTTCCTTCACTGTATGTCTCATGGCTCTAAATGTGCATTTATATGACCATATCAGTCTCTGTGATTTGCTCCCCAGCTGAGATTTCTCACAGACTCCTTCATGCTCAGGGGCGGGATGATGACGCCTACAGGGCCGGGACGATAGGTAGGCGACCCTAGGCGATCGCCTAGGGCGCCATCTTGTGGAGGGTGCATTTTCTCCACATGAGGGGCCCATTGTCCGCCCCCTGGGGGACCCCGTTCCGGCCGCTGGCGCCCGCGCCGGCCAGAGAGGAGGGAGGACGGGACTTCCTGTCCTGCAGCTCTGCCCGCCCCTCCTCTCCTCCTTACATCAGACGCACGCACGGAGGCCGCGGTGAGTGTGCAAAGGCGCGCGCCTCCCCCCCGGCCAACGCATACTAGGCCCTGTATACAGCACCACTGGGGCTGCTGTATAACCCCTGGGGCTGCTGTATTACCCCTGGGGCTGCTGTATTACCCCTGGGGCTGCTGTATAACCCCTGGGGCTGCTGTATTACCCCTGGGGCTGCTGTATTACCACTGGGGCTGCTGTATTACCCCTGGGGCTGCTGTATAACCCCTGGGGCTGCTGTATAACCCCTGGGGTTGCTGTATTACCCCTGGGGCTGCTGTATAACCCCTGGGGCTGCTGTATTACCCCTGGGGCTGCTGTATTACCCCTGGGGCTGCTGTATAACCCCTGGGGCTGCTGTATTACCCCTGGGGCTGCTGTATTACCACTGGGGCTGCTGTATTACCCCTGGGGCTGCTGTATAACCCCTGGGGCTGCTGTATTACCCCTGGGGCTGCTGTATAACCCCTGGGGCTGCTGTATTACCCCTGGGGCTGCTGTATAACCCCTGGGGCTGCTGTATAACCCCTGGGGCTGCTGTATAACCCCTGGGGCTGCTGTATTACCCCTGGGGCTGCTGTATTACCACTGGGGCTGTTGTATTACCCCTGGGGCTGCTGTATAACCCCTGGGGCTGCTGTATTACCCCTGGGGCTGCTGTATTATCCCTGGGGCTGCTGTATAACCCTGGGGCTGCTGTATTACCCCTGTGGCTGCTGTATAACCCCTGGGGCTTCTGTATTACCCCTGGGGCTGCTGTATAACCCCTGGGGCTGCTGTATTACCCCTGGGGCTGCTGTATTACCCCTGTGGCTGCTGTATTACCCCTGGGGCTGCTGTATAACCCCTGGGGCTGCTGTATTACCCTGGGGCTGCTGTATAACCCCTGGGGCTGCTGTATAACCCCTGGGGCTGCTGTATTACCCCTGGGGCTGCTGTATTACCCCCGGGGCTGCTGTATTACCCCTGGGGCTGCTGTATTACCCCTGGGGCTGCTGTATAACCCCTGGGGCTGCTGTATTACCCCTGGGGCTGCTGTATTACCACTGGGGCTGCTGTATAACCCCTGGGGCTGCTGTATTACCCCTGGGGCTGCTGTATTACCCCTGGGGCTGCTGTATTACCCCTGGGGCTGCTGTATAACCCCTGGGGCTGCTGTATTACCCCTGGGGCTGCTGTATAACCCCTGAGGCTGCTTTATTACCCCTGGGGCTGCTGTATAACCCCTGGGGCTGCTTTATTACCCCTGGGGCTGCTGTATTACCCCTGGGGCTGCTGTATAACCCCTGGGGCTGCTGTATTACCCCTGGGGCTGCTGTATAACCCCTGGGGCTGCTGTATTACCCCTGGGGCTGCTGTATTACCCCTGGGGCTGCTGTATAACCCTTGGGGCTGCTGTATAACCCCTGGGGCTGCTGTATTACCCCTGGGGCTGCTGTATTACCACTGGGGCTGCTGTATTACCCCTGGGGCTGCTGTATAACCCCTGGGGCTGCTGTATTACCCCTGAGGCTGCTGTATAACCCCTGGGGCTGCTGTATAACTCCTGAGGCTGCTGTATTACCCCTGGGGCTGCTGTATTACCACTGGGGCTGCTGTATTACCCCTGGGGCTGCTGTATAACCCCTGGGGCTGCTGTATTACCCCTGGGGCTGCTGTATTACCCCTGGGGCTGCTGTATTACCCCTGGGGCTGCTGTATAACCCCTGGGGCTGCTGTATTACCCCTGGGGCTGCTGTATAACCCCTGGGGCTGCTGTATAACCCCTGGGGCTGCTGTATTACCACTGGGGCTGCTGTATTACCCCTGGGGCTGCTGTATAACCCCTGGGGCTGCTGTATTACCCCTGGGGCTGCTGTATAACCCCTGGGGCTGCTGTATAACCCCTGGGGCTGCTGTATTACCCCTGGGGCTGCTGTATTACCCCTGGGGCTGCTGTATTACCCCTGGGGCTGCTGTATTACCCCTGGGGTCTGTATATACCACTGGGGAGGCTACTGTATACCACACTGCTGGGGGCTGTATACCTGTGTTGGGGTCCACCTCGGCTTATACACGAGTCAATAGGTTTTCCCAGGTTTTGGGGGCAAAAGTAGGGGGGTCGGCTTATACACAGGTCGGCTTATACACGAGTATATACGGGTAGTAATCCTACAATGTCTGCTGGACATGGTATGAGGAGGTTTATGGCTCAGTTAGTACACTCCATACTTCATGGTATGGGGAGGGTTTATGGCTCAGTTAGTAGACACTCCATACTTCTTGTTATTAACCAGTTAATGCTCTCTTGTCCACCGCACTGCAGTTTCAAAAGAGGACAACAGCGAGACAAGCAGCAACATGGCATCAGAGAGTCCCTGACCTCGAAATAAAAGATCCTCAGATCCTGGTATTGTGACATAATATTAAGAATAATACTTTTTGCATTTATATTACACTATGAACTCCACAGCACTTTACATACATCATCAACACTGTCCCCATTGGGGCTCACAATGTAAACAACCTATCAGTATGTCTCTGTAGTGTGGTTGGACGAACCTTTTATAGGTCCCCTTTAAATTAAATTTACTTTCAAAGTATGCTGACATTTTTATTCCCAGACATATTTCGGGGGGGGGGGGGCGCCGTTTGCCTTACCTGCCTAGGGCACCAAAATGTCTTGTCCCGGCACTGGACGCCTATATGTGATGTCGGCCAGGGAAAGCAGGTCACAGGGAAGAGTGAAATAGCCGATGTCTATCTTCTTTTATGCAATCCTTTATTGTGCAGATAAAAACATCAGAACAGGTACAGAAATGCTGAACGCGTTTTGAGAGCGAGCCCCCTTAATCTTAATAATCCACAGGGAAGAGTGACCTATCAATAATTGGCAGGAGGACAACATCAGGGGGAAAGCTGTAAGTGCACAGCAAGGCCCTGCACTTGTGAGCTCAATTATTATGGCCTTCTTGCATAATGGATACTGTCATGTGTCAGGCAGTAATCAGAAGTTCAGAGTGCTAATCTCCATGTGCAGAATAAGCCATGGCAGTGTATTATGTACTGATATGTAGATTGGTGCGCTGTCTAAGCTTGTTGCCTGACCCATGATAGTACACATTATGCACTGTCATGGCTTGTCCTGCATTGGTTCGCTGCCTATATTTGTAAAAGTAAAATATACTGCTCAAAAAAATAAAGGGAACATTTAACAACACAATGTAATGTTGAAGTGTTCCCTTTATTTTTTTGAGCAGTATACTTTTATTTTTCAGAAGTACTCCTGTAAAGTACCACTCCAGCTTGTTTTTCTTTTTCATTTCACCACTGGTGTGGGATTCAAAATCTAATTCCCGTGACTCCAACCTTATACTCACTTGACGCCATCTTTTTTGTTATCGCCTCTTCTCTGGTCAGTCTCTGGCAATTTATGAACTGCGAGGAGCTCCAGTTTTTTATGGAGCAGGTGTGGCCCCCCTGCAGTCTGGTCGCCACTAAAGGGTACTGCACCCACACCCAGTAGTAGTATTCCCGTCTGCGGCAACCAGGCTTGGTAAGTCCAGTCACCCACAAACACACCCAGTTCCAGGGATAGCAGGTGAACCCAGGTAGTGAGACGGTTCAGGTTCCCGTGGGATGGCGGGGGGATAAAGGTGGTGGGTGGACAGGGAGCAGGAAGTGATCAGGGAAAGGAAAGGATCAAAGGGAAAACGCCACAGGAAGCAGAGGTCAGTCATCAGAGGAGGTCAGCTGAGGAGGACAGAGAGAAATGGCCCGGAGGACATGAGCAGCGATGAGGCTCGTCCTGGGTCCCGAGGCCAAAGACCACAAGAAGACAGAGGGACCCCGAAGACATGGGCAGTGAGCAATCCACCATGCTCCCGAATCTGAAGTGAAGCAGAGGGACAGGGTGAGAACCAGGGACCCTGCCCTGAAGGTAGCGAGGAGACTCCATGCTCCACCCACAAAACCAGTGGCCACGAGAACTTGAGGAGCTGTGGCCAACTCCTGGCACATCCACCAAGAAGGCATCTGTACTAGGGCCAGGGGGACACAGCAGGTTCCCCCACGGAGGCCCGTGGCTGCTTGATTGGGGCTCTGTGCAAAGAGGTGCGTGCAGGAAGTAGGAGAACAGGCAGCGCTGAGAAAGAGAGGCCTATGAGGGAAGACACATGAAAGGGGTGTACTGGACAAGCTATCCTGGTTGCCAAGGACTACCCGGACCGCCACTATACTTGAGCTGTAAGGGTAGGGTCAGACTACAGTTTTTAGCAGATGTCACTGACATCCGCTAAAATCTTAGTAATTTTTTCAGCAGCCATATGCGGTATTCAGCGTCGCTGCTGCTCAACGCTGCCCCTAGTTACCTGATGCGGATCGTGGTAACCAGCAAAGTGGCCGCATTAGCAGAGCGGATAGGGAAATGCTGCATGCAGCGACTCAACAGTGGATAGCATGATCATGAAATAATTTGTGTGCATTGTCAAATTCTGTAATTGTATACAAACCATAAGGAATTATTTACAAGACATTGGCAGTACATTTTCAAATGAATGTAACTCCATTCGTTTAGATTGTCAGTACTTCACCACCCCTTCTTTTTTTTTTTTTCCTTTTCTTTTTTTATGTAACCCCCCTTTTTTCATTCTCATTATTGCACACCAACCACCTCTTTTTTCACAACAGCAGTTTTCCTAAAGAGGACCTTTCAGCCAAAGTTTCATGGTGACCTGAACAAGGGATGTAGTAGCAGAGCAGAATGTTGTTTTTCTCCCCATTTCACTTCTGTTGCGAATATATTAGCAATCAAAGTATTTGGCACCTGAAGAGTTAACTTTTTTAAAGTTCAAGTGTGTGTTATTAGACAGTTTTCACTGGGGGAACGTACTTCTTCATGTACGATTCTGCCAATTCACAAACGAAACTCAAAGGAAAGAACATCTGCACCATAGCTTAAAGTAGACTTCTCAGTGAGTGAGATGTATCACAAACAGCCTGACCCTGTGGTCAAACCTCCTGCATGAGTCAGTGTGGACGAGCTGCTGTGGAGCTGAGTTTAGTTGTGTCATATTACAAACCCTTCTATCAGCTCTCCCTCTCTTCTAGTACTTTCAGCCAGGGCTGTCACCAGGAATTTCAGGGCCCTATTTTTTGGGTCCACTTAACACTCCACCCAGGCTTCAACCTATTCCACTTCCACCTCTCGAACCTTCCACAGTCCCGCTGCCACTCTTGGAAAAATTCTTCATCTGCACCACATTCTCGCCAAGTGCACATTAACTGCTTTGCTGTTCGGTTCTGATATGCAGTGCAGTCGGCATTTTGATAGACCGAAAAATGCTGCATGCACCGTTATTCAGGCTGTCGAAAATGATGAGCCTTGGACACAATCGTAAATCATATGCATATATATGTAAAAGGACAAAGGCTGCTGACTGTATAATATAGAGGATTTGGGCTGTATACAGGGCTGCTGCCAGGTTTTTATAGGCCCCAAGAAAGAGTCTCAGTGGTCTCCTTCAACACTCTGTCACCAACCCTCCCTGCTGCTGCACATCTATACCTTAAGACACACCCAAGCTTTAGACAGCTGAAAATAGGAAAAGCATTCTTCCTTTTAATTAAGGATTCCCTGGCTGTGTAAAAGGGAGGGGTCATTATCGCTAATTTTAATGTACTAGGGTAGGATCTACTGTTAGTGTCTTTCTAAAAATTATATATTGGGCACACACAGCTCTGCTATGCCCATAAACATACATGATCAGCTACATGAACATATAAACATACACACAACTGTGCCACATGCATACAACACACACAGCTCTTGCCAAATGCACACACATACTACTCTGCTACATGCACAATACATGCAAATACAAACACACAAAGCTCTATTACATGGACACTACATGCACACTACACACACAGCTCTACACAGCTGTGCACAATACATGTACATATAGATAAACACACAGCTCTGCTACATGCAGACTACATGCACATACAGATACACACACTATATGTTACCACATCTTGTAGAGCAGTAAAGGGAAGCCAATGGGAGCTGCATAGAGGTTGGAGAGGTTGAGCAGCTGCAGAATCTTCCAGGACCTTCATTTCAGTCATGTGATCAGTCACATGAGTGGAAGGTCCTTCTGCTGCACGGCTCCTGCTTCTGTACCGCCCCAGGGTATGGGAACTTGGATGTCTGGGCCCTCAGCTTCAGTGGGGGATCTCACTGGTGGCCTGCCCAGACCTGTGGCCCACGAGGGGTAGACAGCCTCCAATTAATGGATTGCAGTATTTATCACGTGACGCCACCTGTAGTGCCTGGTGACTAGACACCAGCACCGCCACAGTCCTCCGGAGGGTGGTGGTATTGAAGCTAGGGTGGAGCAGCTCCCTACAGGTAGAGCTAATCCTCCGGGGCAGTGTTGACTGTGAGGGATGGAGCTGCGGTTTGGCCAGGTTGTGGTTTAACAGGATAGTCTCTGCGGGTAGTGGGGACAGGGGGTGAAGAACGCACACACACGCTATTGAATGTCTCTTTACCTTTTACTGGTGGTATATCAGGCAAAAGTCCGAAACACTGTCGGGTGACCAGGAAACACAGTTGAATTTCCACAGCAAGTGGATGTAAGGCCTCCATGTTCTCTTTTCCCTGTGTTGATGCCCCTGCTCCGTGTAGAACTTGGCTGGCCTCCACTACTCTTTCTCTCTTTCTCCACCTGCGCTGTTGATGTGCAACCTCTGATAACTACCACTGTTTCCCTCTCCACATTGTCTGGCTCCCTGAACGGTGATTAGCAGGTGACTGAAGACCCTGTGGTTTGCCGGGTTCTCTGCTAGCGTGTAGCTCTCCTGCAGACACGGACCCTGGTGTCCGGTGTGCTGTTTGGGCAAACCTATTCTGGTTCCTCGGTCCTCACTTTTCCTCCTCTTTCCTCTCCTTGCCTTCCGTACCCACTCTTGGCTTGGCAGGACTCCTCAGAGGCTGTTCAGGGTCACCGGTTCGGGCCTAACATGGCACAGATCACCAGCACGTATTCGCAGCTCTCCTAGCGTCTGCACACTCTGACTAACTCCTCCCCAGCATCAGTATTTATAGGGGATCTTGCCTAAGGGCAGCAAGTTGGGTTCCCCCTACTGTGCTGGGGTGGAAGATAATGGTTGTACTAGTGTACCTGCTGTGGATTTCCATCTGTGTTCTAGGAAGGCCTGTGCAGGGCGCCACATTCCCCCTAGGTAAGATCAGTACTCCTGGACTGAGAACATTTTTGTTTAAACATGAAAAATAACATTTTCAACAGTAATAACAGGTAACATACAGGGGTTGGACAAAATAATGGAAACACCTGGAAAAATCAACAAAAGTTAGTTTAATATGGTGTAGGTCCACCTTTTGCGGCGATTACAGCCTCTATTCTCCGAGGTATGGATTCATACAAGGTGATATCATTGGCCCGGCATATCTTCACGAAATAGCACCCCAGATCATCACAGAACCTCCGCCATGCTTTACAGTTGGGAGAAGGAAGTCTGGATGGAATGCTTTCTTCGGCTATCTCCAAACGTACACTCGGCCGGAGGTCGGAAAATGGGGGAAAAGGTTAATTGGTCCTAGAATATCACGTTTCCACTGCTCAAGGGACCAATTCTGGAGGTTTCCACACCACTCTAAACGCTTGGAAACATTTGTCATTGAGAGCAGCCGTTTTCTAATTGCAGCTCTTCTGTGGAATCCCGATTTGTGCAGCTCCCGACAAACAGTTTTTTTTGTGGAAACTGGGTTCTGTAGGTGTTCATTGAGCTCAGCAGTGATATTTTCGGAGCCGTGGTCTTGCGATCCTCTCTCACAATTCGCTTTAGAGTCCAACGGTCTCTCTCACTCAACTTCGACTTTCGGCCGACACCGACAGATCTCCATCAGTCAGACTGCCCAAGGATGCCGACAGGTCCCCACCAGCAATCTAGCCCAAGGCCACCAACAAAGCCCGAGCAGCCAGACTGGCCGAGGCCGCCGACTGGGTCCCATCAGCCGTCTGACCCCTAAATGCTAGTCTAGAGCCTGCCAACTTATCAGTGTTAGAAGACCAATAGAAGAACCTAACATGGTCATATATTTGACTGATGATACCATTTTAAAAATGCCTCAAACGTATTTATCCTGTACTTTCGATAAATTATGAGCAAAATTGTTGAAATTACACCTATCAAAAAAAAAATAACACCCTCCTCCATATGCCCTCTAGCTGTCCTTTCCATCACCAAAATAGGTATAATTTCTACCATTTTAGATAGAAAAAAATCTTTAATTTGCTTCCAATTTAGACAAAGTAGCTGGAAGGTTTATCAAGCAAACAATACTTGTGACACCATCAGCCATCCAGCCCGAGGCCACCAGCAGGGCCCCATCAGCCAGACAGCCTGAGGTCGCCGATAAGGCCCTATTAGCCATCCAGCCCGATGTTGCCAATATAGCCCCAACAGCCATCCAGCCCGAGGCTGCTGGCAGGTTCTATCAGACAAACTCCCAGAGACCGCCAACAAGGCTCCATAAGACAAACTGCCCGAGGCCACTGAGAGGGCTCCATCAGCAAGACTGCCCGAAGCCGTCGACAGGGCCCCATCAGCCATGCTTCCCAAGGCCCCTGAGAAGATCCCATCAGCTACAATGTCCAAGGCTGCAAACAGGGTCAAAAGGGGTAGCACATGCCACAAGTAATGTAGCCTCAATGGCAAGAGGGCCAAAGAAATAGGAGTTGTGTCTGTTTGTCTCAATATCCAGTTATTCTTTATACGTAACACACAAAAATAACTTTGCATTAACTTCATACTTAAAACAAGCTGTCCCTCAAACTCTGCTACTGTGTTGGTCTATAGTACCTGGTGCTGTGCACATATACACACTATGGCTGGTTTTACACTGGATTTTTTTTAATCCCCCCAGTTCCCCCAGCAAGTGTTTTTTCAGGATGTAACTGGATGCACCCGCACCTCATGTATCAGGAATAATACCTGGTGGATTACCTGTTTCTGCCAGATCCAGTGACAAATAACATGCCCCCTAGGGAGCGTGTCCTTTAGAACTGCATTCTGGGCATCCGGTGTGCTGGCATATATTCTAATTTAACCAGTGGTACTCTGGATACGGGTGCTTCCGAGTTTTGTCACGGAGACCAAAGATGCACCACAATGCATTTTTGGTCTCAGTGAAAAAAATGGTGACACCTGGGTCAGAGGGAAAAGTAAAGAACTGGATGCACATGCTACGGTAGTGCCTGCGGACGAAAACTGAAGAGGGTGCATACAGTTTAAGCTAGATACACACGGATGCCGAAAAATGGCAGTGTGAAACCAGTCCTAGGCTCTCGGGTTTTTTACGGTGCTACGTTATTACAGTGCAATGAGTTTATGATACTAGCAGAATTATATTTGTCAGAAATTTCAGAATTAGAGCTGTTTTGCTAACAAAAATGTGTTTGTTTTCTATCTAAATATAAATCTGTCCAGATAAAGCAGAAGAAAATGATTGTGGCTACATCATTAACTCATTAGTTGGCAGCAGAGAAACTTACTATTAACCACACTAGTTAGATTTATTTCATATTTCATGCAGTTTAACCCACAACTGCAACCAGGGGCCAAACATGTGGACTCAAAGCCAAATGTAAATCTAAACCTAATGTCACTTTACACGAATGTAGTGTCAACAGAAAAGTGCTCCCGTGTTCTCTATCAAACAGAAACCATAGTAAACGTTTTGTAAAAGAAAATACTCTCTGTTCTTCCGAAAAGACGCATCATTTTCTAGGCTGCAACTGAAATCAGTAGAAGGAAAACTTAAAGGGTTATTTAGTAAGTTTCCATTTTAAGATAAAATAATACAAGGGCGTACATAAAAATCTTGGGGACCCATACAAGAATCTCTAATTACCAACCCAAAAAAAATAAAATAATAATAATAATATTCTGCTGGGTCACATATGTAGATATCTCACACCTTTGCAGTCCTTACAATGTAATGTTCCTCCAACTGAGCCCCAACATTCCTCTTTCATTGCAGCCACAAAGTATGATCCCAACAAAAGTGCACCACAAACACTGTATGATCCCTCACAGTCAATTCCACATACACTATGTTAAGCCTACTATACCCCTCTCAACTACCCTGGCAATGAATGGTGACCTCCAACACAGTATGATCCCCAACTGTGACTCCCACATAGCCCTCCATGCTGTATATTGGGCTACTGACTCCTACTATCCCTCCAAATAGTATGATGGCTCCCACACAGCCATCCGCAGAGTATGATGGACCCCACACAAATCTTCACACTGTATAATTCCATACAATATAATGGCACTCAGATAGCCTCAATAAAGAATAAAGACTCATAGCCCTCCAAATATTTTATTGACCCCACATAGCCTTCCAATAGTATAACGGGCCCCAGATATTCCTCCGTATAGTTAAATGCACTCTCCATAGTTTCCATATAGTATAACAGGCCTCACATAGTCCTCCATATAGTAAAATGCACCCCCTATAGTCCTCCATATTGTATAATGCACCCCCTCTATAGTCCTCCATTTAGTATGATGCACCCCCATAGTCTTCCAAAAATTATAATGCTCTCCCCATAGATCTACATATATCAAAATGCGCTATTTATAGTTCTACATACCTAATAATGCAGACTTCTATATATTATAATGCACTCCCCATAGTCCTCCATTTAGTACAATGCACCCCCACAGTCCTCCTTAAGGCATGGTGCACCCCCACAGTCTTCCATATATTATATTGCACCACTCATAGTCCTCCATATATTATAATGCAGCACCATAGTCCTCAATGTACAGTGGGGGAAGTGTTTGATTCCTTCTGATTTCGTAAGTTTGCCCACTTACAAAGACATGAACAGTATAATTTTAAAGGGATCCTGTCACCCCCAAAAACACCTGTAAACCTATTAAAACCTGTCCCTAGAGCATATTAACACTTTCCCTACACTCTTTTTACCTCCTAAATGCAGTAAGTGACATTGAATAAAAACGTTTTATAAGTACCTGATTACTGATGATAATGAGTGACTATGCTATTCATAGTCACTCATCCAGGCTGCCCCTCTGCTTCATATCACGCCTGAATAGGCGTGATCTACAGCCCACATTCAAATTGCCGCCTACCTGCTGTGCCCTGTCTCGTCCGAGGCTGCAGTGTGGCTGGTGACGCGATCCGCGTCATTCCCGGCGCCTGGTGACGTATTTAGACCGGCGCCGCGCTGTCAGCTTCAAAATGCGCACTGCGCATGCGCATTGGGCATGCGCAGTGCGCATTTTGAAGCTGACAGCGCGGCGCCGGTCTAAATACGTCACCAGGCGCCGGGAATGACGCGGATCGCGTCACCAGCCACACTGCAGCCTCGGACGAGACAGGGCACAGCAGGGAGGCGGCAATTTGAATGTGGGCTGTAGATCACGCCTATTCAGGCGTGATATGAAGCAGAGGGGCAACCTGGATGAGTGACTATGAATAGCATAGTCACTCATTATCATCAGTAATCAGGTACTTATAAAACGTTTTTATTCAATGTCACTTACTGCATTTAGGAGGTAAAAAGAGTGTAGGGATAGTGTTAATATGCTCTAGGGACAGGTTTTAATAGGTTTACAGGTGTTTTGGGGGTGACAGGATCCCTTTAAGGGTAGGTGAGAGATAAAATATCAAAAATAAAATCCAGAAAATCTCACTGTCTAAATTATATACAATGATTTGCACTTTACAGAGAGAAATAAGTATTTGATCCCTCTGGCAAACAAGACTTACCGTAATACTTGGTTGCAAAATTCTTGTTGGCAAGTACAGCAGTCATACATTTCTTGTAGTTGATGATGAGGTTTGCGCACATGTCAGGAGGAATTTTGGTCCACTCCTCTTTGCAAATCATCTCTAAATCATTAAGATTTTGAGGCTTTTGCTTATCAACTTGGAGCTTCAGCTCCCTCCATAAGTTTTTTTATGGGATTTATGGGATATATGTGGCAAGGCCACTTCATGATCTTAATGTATTTCTTTTTGAGCCACTGCTTTGTTGCCATAGCTGTATGTTGTGGGTGTCGTGCTGGAGGACCCAACCACGACCCATTTTTAATGTCCTGGTGGAGAGAAGGAGGTCGTCACTCAGAATTTTACAGTACACGGCTACATCCATTTTCCTATTGATGCAGTGAAGTAGTCCTGTGCATTTAGCAGAGAAACACCGCCAAAACATAAAGTTTATACTGCCATGCTTGACTGTGGGGCCTGTGTTCTTTGGGTCATAGGCAGCATTTCTCTTCCTTCGAGCACAGCCAGTTGAGTTAATGCCAAAGAGCTCAATTTCTGTCTCACCTGATCACAGCACCTTCTCCCAACCACTCTCAGAATCATCAAGGTGTTTATTTGCAAACTTTAGATGGGCCTGCACATATGCCTTCTTGAGCAGTGACTGCAAATATAGCCCCGGCACATAAAAAAGATGAGGAGATTTTTGGTATCTTACTGTGTTCTTTATTATAAAGGTTGACAAGAACAAGTTGTATCACACAACGTTTCGGCTCAAGGCGAGCCTTTCTCAAGTGAATCTTGTGGATGTGGTTAGAGTACGTGGGTTGGTTCCCACATGAGCATCCGCTCAGGCCAGTAACCTCAGGGGATACTCCTGTCCCTCCATACAGACCAGCCACTATGCTGCTGCTACACTTGCACTAAGAATTTAGGACGGAGTCACCTGCTGAGTATCCCCTGAGGGTACTGGCCTGAGCGGATGCTCATGTAGGAACCAACCCGCGTACTCTAACCACAACCACAAGATTCACCTGAGAAAGGCTCGCCTTGAGCCGAAACGTTGTGTGAAACAACTTGCTCTTGTCAACCTTTATAATAAAGAACACAGTAAGATACCAAAAATCTCCATCTTTTTTGTGTGCCGGGGC
>JARQOC010000003.1:142565480-142605556 GCA_033576535.1 Allobates femoralis
GTGCTGCCTACTGACAACGGGGACCGGGGGCTGCCAGGGTCGGGGCTCCCAGGGTGCAGGGAGCAACAGGAGCACGCATCATGCGGCTCCTCCACACTCTCCTCCTTCCTATGGCCGCACCGTCTGTCACCGCCCCTTGGAGCCTCTGCACACACATTCCGTGCCTTCCAGTGAGGAGGTGGCAGCAGCACATGCCAGCCGGGGCCCAGCTGCACTGACAGGAGGCGGCTGACACCCAGGATCATCCTTCCCCCCTCTGCCGCCTCTGCGCCCGCCTCCTCCACGCCTACGCTCTGCTGACACCGCAGGACAATGCACTCAGCACCAGGGACATGACGGCCAGCACTGGGACCGCCAGGGGACAGAGAGGTGAGAGCCCATGTGTGTGTGGCTGTGAGTGTGAGTCTGTGTGTGTGTGTGTCTGGGTGTGTGTGTCTGGCTGTGGGTGTGAGTCTGTGTGTGTATGTGTGTGGGTCTGTGTCTAGGTGTGACAGTGTGTGTGGGTCTGAGTCTGTGTGTGAGCGTGAGTCTGCTCCTTCCTCCCCATGCCTGTGCCGCTCCGTCCTCCCCCACCCCACCGCTTCCTCCTCCCTCCTTTGTCCTCCTCCACTCCATCCTCTGTCCTCCCCCTGCCTGTGCTGCTCCGGGCCTCCCCCACCTCGCCGCTTCATCCTCCTCCCCCTGCCGCTCAGTCCTCCCCCTCCCTGTGCCGCTCCATCCTCCCCCACCCCATCGCTTCCTCTTCCTTTCTTTGTCCTCCTCCCCTCAGCCACTCCATCCTCCGTCCTCCCCTGCCTGTGCTGCTCCATCCTCCCCCACCCCGCTGCATTGTCCTCCGTCCTCCTCCCCCCGCCGCTCTGTGCTCCGTCCTCCCCCTGCCATTACCGCTCCATCCTCCCCCACCCCGCCGCTACCTCCTCCGTCCTCCATCCTCCTCCCACCATCTAGTGTAATAATATTCATATGTGTCACATGTGTAACATGAAAGAAGCATTTTAATGTCTATAGCTTCTTGTGTTCTAAAGTCTGTTAGTTCACAGGACAGAACATAATGTATTGAAAGCAGTATCACTACATTGGTTGCATATGGTGCATTAGTCTGGCACAGGAACAGGAATAGATCACATAAAACCATTTTATGATGCATTCAATATGATCATGGTGCTGCTTGTACACCATTTCCAGAGCAGGTGTCTTTACCCTGGGGTGCCGCACACACATCTGCTTTCTGGAGACTGGTTATCAGGACTTACATGTTTCAGATACAGTGTTGACCAAAAATATTGACACCCCTGCAATTCTGTCAGATAATACTCAGTTTCTTCCTGAAAATGATTGCAATCACAAATTCTTTGGTATTATTATCTTCATTTAATTTGTCTTCAATGAAAAAAACACAAAAAGAATTGTCCTAAAGCCAAATTGGATATAGTTCCACACCAAACATAAAAAAGGGGGTGGACAAAAGTATTGGCACTGTTAGAAAAATCATGTGATGCTTCTCTAATTTGTGTAATTAACAGCACTTGTAACTTACCTGTGGCACCTAACAGGTGTTGGCAATAACTAAATCACACTTGCAGCCAGTTGACATGGATTAAAGTTGACTCAACCTCTGTCCTGTGTCCTTGTGTGTACCACATTGAGCATGGAGAAAAGAAAGAAGACCAAAGAACTATCTGAGGACTTGAGAAACCAAATTGTGAGGAAGCATGAGCGATCTCAAGGCTACAAGTCCATCTCCAAAGACCTGAATGTTCCTGTGTCTACCATCAAGAAGTTTAAAGCCCATGGCACTGTGGTTAATCTCCCTAAATGTGGACGGAAAAGAAAAATTGACAAGAGATTTCAACGCAAGATTGTGCGGATGGTGGATAAAGGACCTTGACTAACATCCAAACAAGTTCAAGCTGCCCTGCAGTCCGAGGGTACAACAGTCTCACCCTGTACTATCCGTCGGCGTCTGAATGAAAAGGGACTGTATGGTAGGAGACCCAGGAAGACCCCACTTCTTACCCCGAGACATAAAAAAGCCAGGCTGGAGATTGCCATAACTTACCTGAGAAAGCCTAAAACGTTTTGGAAGAATGTTCTCTGTTCAGATGAGACAAAAGTAGAGCTTTTTGGGCAAAGGCATCAACATAGAGTTTACAGGAGAAAAAAAGAGGCATTCAAAGAAAAGAACACGGTCCCTACAGTCAAACATGGTGGAGGTTCCCTGATGTTTTGGGGTTACTTTGCTGCCTCTGGCACTGGACTGCTTGACCGTGTGCATGGCATTATGAAGTCTGAAGACTACCAACAAATTTTGCAGCATAATGTAGGGCCCAGTGTGAGAAAGCTGGGCCTCCCTCAGAGGTCATGGGTCTTCCAGCAGGACAATGACCCAAAACACACTTCAAAAAGCACTAGAAAATGGTTTGAGAGAAAGCACTGGAGACTTCTAAGGTGGCCAGCAATGAGTCCAGACCTGAATCCCATAGAACACCTGTGGAGAGATCTAAAAATGGCAGTTTGGAGAAGGCACCTTAAAATATCAGGGTCAGGCTCACTATGGAGGGTAATCAAGTGTGTGCGTGTGTGTCTCTGCCTGTGTGTCTTTCTGTCTGTATCCCCTGAAAACAGAGACAAAAAGTTTGGCTGGTTTCACACTGCGGTTTTTCCATGATCAGGTTCGATCAGGTTTGTGTGCCAAAACCAGGAGAGGAACTTGCAGAGAAAAACTATAATTGAAAGATTGACACCTGTTCTGAGATAGGGAGACACTCCTGGTTTTGAAACACAAACCGGATGGAACCTGACCTGATCTGACCGCAGTGTGAAACCAGCCTTTGCCAGCAGTGGATCAGGTCAGTGATTCCATGATGTTACTACCATACTTTTGTTGTTCTACTATTGTGCATGTTGCTATGATATTGAGTTGTGCAAATTAATGTGCCAAGTATAACTGGGGGGTGTAGGATCAATATGTACAGCTTATATATGTTAACATTATTGGAGCAGAGTCACAGCTGCTGGTACTGATCATCCACCAGATAACTAGGAAATCCTAAGGGTGCGTGCACACGATCAGTATACGCAGCATTTTCGATGCAGCATCTTGCTGCTGTGTCCAAAATGCTGTGTAGTACAGTATAAGCATAGGGGATGGGATTTCAAGAAATCCCATCCTCACTATGCTTAACCCACCCGCTGCATCTTTGGAGCTGCGGTGCGGGTTGCCAGCAGTCCGCTCCTCCGCAGCATGTTTAATTCATGCTGTGGAGTCGGAAGCGGCTCCCATCGGGTGACTGCAGGGAGAAGCCGCCCCACACCGCCGCATAAAGTGAGTACAGGGCAGCTGCGGTCTCCCTGCGATCACTGGCGGCTTCACTCAGATCCGGAGGAGCTGTGTGTTGGACGCACATAGCCTAAGTACAGTAATTTTACCTAACCAAGGATTACAATACTGAATCGGTGATTGCCCATTTACATTGCCTTGTCAGATACATGAATTTGATGAAGCCTAATTACAATGGATGGCTTTGATGAGGCTGACACTTTTAAATGATAAAATTGGAGAAAGCAAAAACTTGATAATAATGTGGAAACTAATTAATTTGGGTTTTGAAGTAACATTTTTAAAGTAAAAAATTGTAATTTACCAGACAATATATTTGCATTGTGCAATGTCACATCATACATCTAACAATTGAGAATTCCTAATACTTATGGGGTTGGCCCACCATAACAATTATCCACAAAAAAGGTGATAAGTGTCTTCATTTGTAGGGGTCAGAGTGCTGCTACTTCATCATCTAAAAGGAGATTCCAGAATTACATCATCTGGGATAGTGTAAGTAAACAGGTATGTTCACCTTTGCGCCATTCATTGCCTATAGTGGGTATGCACTGCATTATCCCCACCACACAAATAATTAGTGGTGAGCAAAATCAAATATAGATGAATATCAATCTATTCAAAAGGAGCCCTTGAAGCTCATTAAACCTCATTATATGCCAATGTTTTTTTTTTATCAGAGACCTGTTTTTATGATATTCGCAGTACAAATAGTTTTGTCTGCAGCGGTCACAACACTTATCACTGCTTATATTGTGCAAGGGATCCAATTTATTATGAATTATGATCAGCTAACCTATCTGAGCAAAGACTTACCATAATCTACAGTCTTACTTTCCTGTAGATTAAAGGGGTTGTCCAGGCTTTTTTGATAATTTCTATGTGTATCTAGGCTGCAAAATATTGACAGTTTGTAATATATATACCTCCAGGGCCGGCCTCAGGCTAAATTGCGCCCTGTGCAAAATTCCCCTTTGGTGCCCCCAGACCATGTCACATGAGACATGCAGCCAATCAGTGGCACCTTCACTCTTTCCTCATATAAAACTGACATCCCGAGGAAATCAGGGAACAGCAGCAGCTCTCATTTATTCTGGATCACAGTTTTGAAGGAAGGGATAATGAAACAGCTGCTGATTGGCTGCAGGTCTCATGTGAAATAACGTCATGTGAAACCATGGAGACCTGGGGCACACATTGCTAGGACGATGCTTGGCTTTATCACTTGTCTAGTGTGGTTTTTTTTATCCATATAATGTAAAACGCCTAAAAATGCCTCACACAAAGCATGCTGCAATATAAGTATTTATAAAAAGAAAATCACCTGCAAAAAAGATCCTGAAACAATATCTACATGAGGCGTCTTTACTTTTACTTTACTGATAGGTTGTTTACATTGTGAGCCCCAATGGGGACAGTGTTCATGATGTATGTAAAGTGCTGTGGAGTTCATAGTGTAATATAAATGCAAAAAGTATTATTCTTAATATTATGTCACAATACCAGGATCTGAGGATCTTCTATTTCGAGGTCAGGGACTCTCTGACGCCGTGTTGCTGCTTGTCTCGCTGTTGTCCTCTTTTGAAACTGCAGTGCGGTGGACAAGAGAGCATTAACTGGTTAATAACAAGAAGTATGGAGTGTGTACTGAGCCATAAACCCTCCCCATACCATGAAGTATGGGGTGTGTACTAACTGAGCCATAAACCCTCCCCGTACCATGTCCAGCAGACATTGTAGGATTACTACCCGTATATACTCGTGTATAAGCCGACCTGTGTATAAGCCGACCCCCCTACTTTTGCCCCAAAACCTGGGAAAACCTATTGACTCGTGTATAAGCCGAGGGTGGACCCCAGCACAGGTATACAGCCCCCAGCAGTGTGGTATACAGCAGCCTCCCCAGTGGTATATACAGACCCCAGGGGTAATACAGCAGCCCCAGGGGTAATACAGCAGCCCCAGGGGTAATACAGCAGCCCCAGGGGTTATACAGCAGCCCAGGGGTAATACAGCAGCCCCAGGGGTAATACAGCAGCCCCAGGGGTAATACAGCAGCCCCAGGGGTAATACAGCAGCCTCAGTGGTATATACAGGCCCCAGCAGTATATACAGGCCCCAGCACTATATACAGCAGCCCCAGTCGAATATACAGGCCCCAGCACTATATACAGCAGCCCCAGTGGTATATACAGGCCCCAGCAATATATACAGCAGCCTCAGTGGTATATACAGGCTTCAGCACTATATACAGCAGCCCCAGTGGAATATACAGGCCCCAGCACTATATACAGCAGCCCCAGTCGAATATACAGGCCCCAGCAATATATACAGCAGCCCCAGTGGTATATACAGGCCCCAGCAATATATACAGCAGCCTCAGTGGTATATACAGGCTTCAGCACTATATACAGCAGCCCCAGTGGAATATACAGGCCCCAGCAGTATATACAGCAGCCCCAGTGGTATATACAGGCCCCAGCAATATATACAGCAGCCTCAGTGGTATATACAGGCCCCAGCACTATATACAGCAGCCCCAGTGGTATATATAGGTCCCAGCAGTATATACAGCAGCCCCAGTGGTATATACAGGCCCCAGTGGTAGTGTATACAGGGCCCACTGGTGGTGTATACAGGGCCCAGTGGTGGAGGTGGTGTATACAGCAGGGCCCAGTGGTGGTGAATACAGGGCCTAGTATGTGGACTGGGGGGGAGGGGCGCGCCTTTACACACTCACCGGTCACCGCCGTCACCGTGCCCGTGCGTCTGCTGGGCGCTGGCTGCACGGAGGAGGAGAGGAGGGGCGGGCAGAGCCGCGGGACAGGAAGTCGGACTCCCGCCCTCCTCTCTCTCTGGCCGACGCGCCGCGGCCGCCGGCGGCCAGCACGGGGCCTCCCAGGGGGTGGGCAAAAATGCGCCCTGCACTAGATGGCGCGCCTAGTTGTCATCCCGGCCCTGCCTGCGGGTAAACCCGAGTGTGACTCGGGGTTACCGCTTCTGTCAGCTAAAGGGAACCAACCACCTCGGATGACCCTCATACACTGTTAATATGTGCCCCTGCAGCCTAGTAAACCATTTGCAGCACTGCTTTTGTGTGAAAAGTGGCTGCAGTAGAAGTGAGATAATGATTTTATACACTTACATGCCTGCGTACTTGAGGGCGTCTCCCTGTGTGTGCTGGGACTTGTGAGCTGTGCCATCATGCCTGCTCTCCCCCTCCCTTATGCACGCCCCCTCTCAGCCTGCTATAATGTGTGAGGCTGATTGCGTCATAAAGGGGGTGGGGCTACCGGGATGCCGCGATTTAGCCCCGCCCCTTTATGACGAGATCAGCCTCACATCACTATAGCAGGCTGAGAGGGGGCGTGCATAAGGGAGGGGGAGAGCAGGCGTGATGGCACAGCTCACAAGTGCCAGCACACACAGGGAGACGCCCAGAAGTACGCAGGCATGTAAGTGTATAAAATCATTATCTCACTTCTACTGCAGCCCGCCGGTTGCCTGGACAACGCAGCCCTTGCTGCGATATGAAGCCCGGGCAGTCACACTCGGGAATACCGGTAGGGAGGGAGCCGCAGAGAGACCATAAATATCTGTCTCTCTGGCGCCCCCTTTGAAGCATGGCAGGCGGCGCCCTGTGCGACCGCACAACTCGCACAGCGGTAGGGCCGGCCCTGTATACCTCTATTGGTGGGAGACCTGAAGGTGGTTTCCATTATATGAGAAGGTGGGGGCTCTTTTGGGAAGGCAGATTTCCTCCCAGATGTGGCAGCATATATGGGTCAGGGCAGCCAACATGTCAATTTGCACGTTATATAAAGAAAATCAGTAAAAATTACTTATGTTCTGGTACCATACCCCTGTCTTCCTTCATAAGCTGAATCCTCTTCTCCCCGACACATGCTGGCGCTGCGGGTCGGAAGTGGGCACACTACTCCATATTTTTTGGTCCTGCCCGAAACTCAGCGCCTATTGGGCATCTGATCGGGACCTTATCTTAAAGGTAATTTACACTGACGTTGACTTGGACCCTATGGTATACCTCCTAAATGCGAACTTAGAGAGGGTGGGTAAGACGGCTTCTAAACTTTTCCTTCATATACTAACTGTGGCCAGATGCTGGATAGCTCTGTTTTGGAGGAAGATGGATCCTCCTTTGTATACTGATTTACTGTCCAGAGTAGTAGACATTAGGAGGATGGAATGCTTAAAGGCCTTGTTAAATGCTTCTGTTGATCGCTTCAACCAGGTGTGGGCCCCACGGGATTATTTCGCTGCACAGGAGAGAATTTGAACGCCTCGGCCTCCTGGACCCTGGTCTTTTCCCTTGCCTTTCTTATTCTTTCTTTTCTTTTCTATTCCTCTCTTCTGTTACTATATTGGTTACAGAGATGGTTATGTTTTCTTATCGCGTCATTTCCACAAGTTGACTTATGGCGGTAGACTGCCTATGCTATAACATGCCTCTTAGGTAATCCCCTGGAACTGTGGCAGGGGAAGGTCGTGTAATACCAGACTTCAAGTCATATCTCTGACCCATTGGTTGGGTTCAAATGTCTTAAATGTCTCAATGTCTTCATTATTATACTGTATCATTGTTCTTTTAATGGTTTGGTATCATTGAAAAATGTTCAATAAAAATTCTAGTTGGAAAAAAAATTTGAGGCTGTCGCTTGGCAACTCGGAGCTTCAGCTCCCTCCATAAATTTTCTTTGAGATTAAGGTCTGGACACTGGTTAGGCCGCTTCATGACCTTAATGTGCTTCTTTTTGAGCCACTCCTTTGTTGCCTTGACTGTATGTTTGGAAGACCCAGCCGCAACCTATTTTGAATGTCCTGGTGGAGGGAAGGAGGTTGTCACTCAAGATTTTACTTTACAAGGCGCCATCCATCGTTCCGTTGATGGGGTGAAGTAGTCCTGTGCCCTTAGCAGAGAAACACCCCCAAAACATAATGTTTCCACCGCCATGCTTGACAGTGGCAATGGTGTTCTTTGGGCCATTGGCTGCATTTCTTTTCCTCCAAACACAGCGAGTTGAGTTAATGCCAAAGAGCTTAATTTTTGTCTCATCTGACCACAGCAACTTCTCCCAATCACTCTCAGAATCACTAAAGTGTTCATTGGCAAACTTCAGACGGGCCTGCACGTGCCTTCTTGAGCAGTGGGACTTTGCGGGCACTGCAGGATTTTAATCATTTACGGCGTAACTTGTTACCAATGGTTTCCTTGGTGACAGTGGTCTCAGCTGCCTTGAGATCATTAGGAAGTTCTCTCTGTGTAGTTTTAGGCTGATCTCTCACCTTCCTCATGATCCTGGATACCCCATGAGGCGAGATTTTGCATGGAACCCCACATCAATGTTGATTGACATTCATTTTATATTTCTTCCATATTCTTACTATTCCACCAACAGTTGTCTCCTTCTCACCCAGCGTCTTACTTATGGTTTTGTAGCCCATTCCAGCCTTGTGTAGGTCTAGGATCTTTTCCCTGATATCCTTAGAAAGCTCTTTGGTCTTACACATGTTGTAGAGGTTAGGGTGGTTTCACACTGGTGTTTGCAAACGCCGCGCACTGAACGCAGCCAAACGCTTGCGCACATGCGTTCCTATGTTTAACATGGGAACGCATGTGCCTGCGTTTGGCTGCATTCGGTTGCGTTTGCGCTCGGATGCGCACAATTTGTGCACCCTCCGAGCGCACTCTGGACGCAGCTCTGATGCATTTTTTGTGCGGTCGCGGGCACTTGGTTTATCAGCAAACGCCCGCAAGCGCACAAACCACGCATAGAAGTCAATGGATCCGCAGTGTCCTCCGCATGACACCGCAGGAGAACGCTGCGGATCTCATTGAAATATCTCCTGGTGGCTGCCGGTGATTACCGGCGGCCACCGGGAGATCAGCTAAAGTCGCCGCTGCTCTCCCGCCGGTGTCAGCAGGGAGAAACAGCTGATCTGACAGCTGTTTAAATCTCCCGCGCTGACACCGAATAGGTGATGTCGGCGCGGGAGATTTGAAGCAGCGATCAGCTGTTTCATATCTCCCGCGCTGATATCACCCTATTCGGTGTCAGCGTGGGAGATTTAAACAGCTGTCAGATCAGCTGTTTGCTCAAATCTCCCGCGCTGACACCGGCGGGAGATCAGCTGTGGCCGGGAGGAGGAGATCTCTGCCGCTGATCTCCTCCTCCCGGCCGCCCCTGAGACAGCTGATTGGCTGCCCGGGGTGCATATTAATGTGAACGCATGCGGAGATTCTCCGCTGCGTTCACATTAATATGGCTGCGTTTGCATTGCGTTTGCGTCTGCATGCCATACGCATGCAAACACACATGCCAGTGTGAAACCAGCCTTAGAGTCTGACTGAGTGTGTGGACAGGAGTCGTTTATACAGGTGATAATTTAGGACAGCTATCTTTAATGGAGATAATGAGTTATTTATGAGCATCTTACTACGGTAGTCTGTAGGAGCCAGAACTCCTAATGGTTGGTAGGGGATCAAATACTTATTTCTCTCTTCAAAATGCGAATACATTTATATAATTTAGACAACATGATTTTCTATATTTTATTTTTGATATCTTTCACTGTTAAAATTAACCTATCCTATTAAAATTATAGACCAGTCATGTCTTTCTCAGTGGGAAAACTTACTAAATCAGCAAGGCAACAAATACTTATTTCCTTCACTGTATGTCTCATGGCTCTAAATGTGCATTTATATGACCATATCAGTCTCTGTGATTTGCTCCCCCAGCTGAGATTTCGCACAGACTCCTTCATGCTCAGGGGCGGGATGATGACGCCTATATGAGATGTCGGCCAGGGAAAGCAGGTCACAGGGAAGAGTGAAATAGCCGATGTCTATCTTCTTTTATGCAATCCTTTATTGTGCAGATAAAAACATCAGAACAGGTACAGAAATGCTGAACGCGTTTTGAGAGCGAGCCCCCTTAATCTTAATAATCCACAGGGGAGAGTGACCTATCAATAACTGGCAGGAGGACAACATCAGGGGGAAAGCTGTAAGTGCACAGCAAGGCCCTGCACTTGTGAGCTCAATTATTATGGCCTTCTTGCATAATGGATACTGTCATGTGTCAGGCAGTAATCAGAAGTTCAGAGTGCTAATCTCCATGTGCAGAATAAGCCATGGCAGTGTATTATGTACTGATATGTAGATTGGTGCGCTGTCTAAGCTTGTTGCCTGACCCATGATAGTACACATTATGCACTGTCATGGCTTGTCCTGCATTGGCTCGCTGCCTATATTTGTAAAAGTATACTGCTCAAAAAAATAAAGGGAACATTTAACAACACAATGTAATGTTGAAGTGTTCCCTTTATTTTTTTGAGCAGTATACTTTTATTTTTCAGAAGTACTCCTGTAAAGTACCACTCCAGCTTGTTTTTCTTTTTCATTTCACCACTGGTGTGGGATTCAAAATCTAATTCCCGTGACTCCAACCTTATACTCACTTGACGCCATCTTTTTTGTTATCGCCTCTTCTCTGGTCAGTCTCTGGCAATTTATGAACTGCGAGGAGCTCCAGTTTTTTATGGAGCAGGTGTGGCCCCCCTGCAGTCTGGTCGCCACTAAAGGGTACTGCACCCACACCCAGTAGTAGTATTCCCGTCTGCGGCAACCAGGCTTGGTAAGTCCAGTCACCCACAAACACACCCAGTTCCAGGGATAGCAGGTGAACCCAGGTAGTGAGACGGTTCAGGTTCCCGTGGGATGGCGTGGGGATAAAGGTGGTGGGTGGACAGGGAGCAGGAAGTGATCAGGGAAAGGAAAGGATCAAAGGGAAAACGCCACAGGAAGCAGAGGTCAGTCATCAGAGGAGGTCAGCTGAGGAGGACAGAGAGAAATGGCCCGGAGGACATGAGCAGCGATGAGGCTCGTCCTGGGTCCCGAGGCCAAAGACCACAAGAAGACAGAGGGACCCCCGAAGGCATGGGCAGTGAGCGATCCACCCATGCTCCCGAATCTGAAGTGAAGCAGAGGGACAGGGTGAGAACCAGGGACCCAGCCCTGAAGGTAGCGAGGAGACTCCACGCTCCACCCACAAAACCAGTGGCCACGAGAACTTGAGGAGCTGTGGCCAACTCCCGGCACATCCACCAAGAAGGCATCTGTACTAGGTCCAGGGGGACACAGCAGGTTCCCCCACGGAGGCCCGTGGCTGCTTGATTGGGGCTCTGTGCAAAGAGGTGCGTGCAGGAAGTAGGAGAACAGGCAGCGCTGAGAAAGAGAGGCCTATGAGGGAAGACACATGAAAGGGGTGTACTGGACAAGCCATCCTGGTTGCCAAGGACTACCCGGACCGCCACTATACTTGAGCTGTAAGGGTAGGGTCAGACTACCGTTTTTAGCAGATGTCACTGACATTCGCTAAAATCTTAGTCATTTTTTCAGCAGCCATATGCGGTATTCAGCGTCGCTGCTGCTCAACGCTGCCCCTAGTTACCTGATGCGGATCGTGGTAACCAGCAAAGTGGCCGCATTAGCAGAGCGGATAGGGAAATGCTGCATGCAGCGACTCAACAGTGGATAGCATGATCATGAAATAATTTGTGTGCATTGTCAAATTCTGTAATTGTATACAAACCATAAGGAATTATTTACAAGACATTGGCAGTACATTTTCAAATGAATGTAACTCCATTCTTTTAGATTGTCAGTTCTTCACCACCCCTTCTTTTTTTTTTTTTTTTTTTCTTTTCTTTTTTTATGTAACCCCCCTTTTTTTCATTCTTATTATTGCACACCAACCACCTCTTTTTTCACAACAGCAGTTTTCCTAAAGAGGACCTTTCAGCCAATGTTTCATGGTGACCTGAACAAGGGATGTAGTAGCAGAGCAGAATGTTGTTTTTCTCCCCATTTCACTTCTGTTGCGAATATATTAGCAATCAAAGTATTTGGCACCTAAAGAGTTAACTTTTTAAAAGTTCAAGTGTGTGTTATTAGACAGTTTTCACTGGGGGAACGTACTTCTTCATGTACGATTCTGCCAATTTACAAACAAAACTCAAAGGAAAGAACATCTGCACCATAGCTTAAAGTAGACTTCTCAGTGAGTGAGATGTATCACAAACAGCCTGACCCTGTGGTCAAACCTCCTGCATGAGTCAGTGTGGACGAGGTGCTGTGGAGCTGAGTTTAGTTGTCATATTACAAACCCTTCTATCAGCTCTCCCTCTCTTCTAGTACTTTCAGCCAGGGCTGTCACCAGGAATTTCAGGGCCCTATTTTTTGGGCCCACTTAACACTCCACCCAGGCATCTACCTATTCCACTTCCACCTCTCGAACCTTCCACAGTCCCGCTGCCACTCTTGGAAAAATTCTTCATCTGCACCACGTTCTCGCCAAGTGCACATTAACTGCTTTGCTGTTCGGTTATGCTATGCAGCGCAGTCGGCATTTTGATAGACCAAAAAAAGCTGCATGCACCGTTATTCAGGCTGTCCAAAATGATGAGCCTTGGACACAATCGTAAATCATATGCATATATATGTAAAAGGACAAAGGCTGCTGACTGTATAATATGGAGGATTTGGGCTGTATACAGGGCTGCTTCCAGATTTTTATAGGCCCCAAGAAAGAGTCTCAGTGGGCTCCTTCAACACTCTGTCACCAACCCTCCCTGCTGCTGCACATCTATACCTTAAGACACACCCAAACTTTAGACAGCTGAAAATAGGAAAAGTATTCTTCCTTTTAATTAAGGATTTCCTGGCTGTGTAAAAGGGAGGGGTCATTATCGCTAATTTTAATGTACTAGGGTAGGATCTACTGTTAGTGTCTTTCTAAAAATTATATTTTCTGATCATCATAATGGGAGACCCAGACAATGGGGTTTAGGGCACTGCCCTCCGGAGGCCACACTAGGTACTACAAGAACTGTAGACACCGCCCCCTCCGCTTATAAACCCCTACCGCAGGGAACATCCTCAGTTTTAAACTTAGTGTGCTCGGAGGTACCACACGCTTTGCTTGCACTCATCGCATTCTCACAGCTTACGTGATGGCGTATGAAGACAAGGTAAAGAAGGTCCCAGTCAGGGACCTCCGGCAGTCTCCCTGTTTACCTTCGGGGAACATGCAGGTCGAGGTACCGGAGGGCCTAGTGCCTGGGCACACTGTGTCTCCCGGTACGCTGCCGTACTCCTTCCCATCCCTCCTGGGGGCTCTGAGAAGTGGGAGATAGGAGCCTTGCACAGCTCCGCTCCGTCCGAGGCCTCCCTAAATGGTGCTTACAGACCGGACTGGAGTCAGCTCTGTCCGAGGCCTCCCTAAATGGTGCTTACAGACCGGACTAGAGCCAGCCCAGTCCGAGGCCTCCCTAAATGGTGCTTACAGACCGGACTGGTGCTGAACCCCCGTCCGAGGCCTCCCATGATATGGTGCTTACAGACCGGACCGGCACTGAGATACTCCGGTGTCTCCGGTGTGCCTGGGGGTAGTGTCTGACACTGATGTGTTTATGACACTCAGACCGCGCGTTGCCTTAGGGTCCGCGGTTCTGGCGGTGTACCCTGTGCTGGGGTCACCCTGGCTGACCGCCCTGTGTGACACAGGGGCTGCGGCTGTGGGCTTCAGACTTTGTCTGTGAGCCCGGGTATTTATGTTTAATACCTCCCGCGCTGCGGGCTCCGGCGCTTACATTATTGTAATGGCGGCCGGGAGAGATGTGGAGCGGCCCATGTGACCTGGATGGGCGTGTGTGTGCTTCCCGCGTGTTTCGGCCCCGCCCTCTGCTTCTACAGCGGCGGCCATCTTTTCCCCTCACTTTCCTGCTGGGATCGTTGGAGACTGCTCTGCTGCACTCCAGGGGAGACCAGGTTTTCTTTCCTCGCGGAGGCCACACACACACCGCTCCCTTCACCACCGCTGTGCAGCGGTCGGTAAGCCACCGGTTTCCGGTGAAGTTTCTCCTGTGTTGATATTCCTCTACCGTGGGTATGTCCTCAGGGAAGAAAGGCGCTGCTAAGGCAGCCAGTACCACACCTGTCTGTGCTACATGCAACGGGACACTGGTGGAGGGGTCCTGCAATAATTGCGGACGCCCAGACGCCCGGACTGTCACTGCTGAGTCAGCAGCTCCGGTGCTTTACCCTGAGGTTCAAGTGATCCCAGGGCCATGGGAAAAACAAAGCGAGATTAATGCCTCTCTGTTGTCCCAATTGTCCTCCATGTCGCAATCCCTGGAGGCACTAACAAGGAGACTGGATGCTCCAGCTACTCCTTCAAGCTACCCCCGGGTGTCTCCATCTTCCACCGTGAGACCCCTTAAGCGGGCTCGCCGTGATGATTCACCCGAGCTCCAGATCCTCTCTGAGGAGGAGCGTCACTCTGACGGTGACGAGGATGATGGGGGTTCAACTCTCGGGTCGGTGTCTGAACCAGCTGAAGGGGTGGAGGATCTGGTGTCTTCCATCAACGAGACTTTACGTCTCGGGTTACCCCCTCAGGAGACAGCCGTTCACCCGAAGGAGGTCTACCAGTGGTTACGACCTGAGGCTAGACCGTGTGGTTCCTTTTTGGACCACACTAATTTTGAAAGGGTGGTTAGAGCTCCCAGGGTACACCCTGGACGGCGTTATGTCCGCAAATCCAAGGACAACCGCTTTCCCTTTCCTCAGGAGGTGCTTCAGGAGTGGTCGCAGTCCCCGAAAGTGGACGCTTCCATGACCAGGATTGCTGCACGCTCCCTATTCTCTGCCTCTGATAGCTCCTCACTGAAGGATGCGACAGACAGACAGGTCGAACAACTCGCCAAGTCGTCTTATGAGGCTGTGGGGTCTTCATTTGCCCCGAGTTTTGCTGCGGTCTGGACTCTGCAGGCGATCACATCCTGTCTGGATGGGATTGCTGACCTGGCAGGTTTTAACTCTGAAGTCCTGGCACTTACAGAGAGGGCAAAGGCCTATGCAGATTATGCTAGGACGGCGTCCCTGGAGACTGCCACTCGCTCAGCTGTGGCTTCGGCCAATGCGATAGCGATCCGCAGATTGTTGTGGCTGCGTCTATGGGACTCAGATGCCACGTCAAAAAAGATTCTGCAGAATCTTCCTTTCTCTGGTGACAGGCTGTTTGGTGCCGAGCTGGACAAGTTGATCAAAGACTCTACGGAGTCCAAGATCCCACAGAACAGACCTAAGCCTAGGTATACTGTGAAAAGGAACCCTAAACAGTGGTCCTTTCGTACCAGCTCACAGCCGTCAGCGTCTTCCGCTCGTGCGGACCGTGGGGCCAAGCCCTCTCAGCAATGGCGCCCCAAGAGTCGCCAGAAGAAGTCGGCAGGTACAACAACTGCCGCTCCCAAGCCCACCTCAGCATGACTCGCTCTCTCTTCCTGCCTCCCCACAGGTTGGAGGTCGCCTGTCTCAATTTCAAGACAAATGGCGACTCCACATCCAAGATCAGTGGGTTCGAGACGTAGTCTCCAGAGGATACAGGATAGAGCTGTCGTCACAACCCACACACACCGATTCCATCGGTCTGTCCCATCTCCAGAAAAGGCTCAGGCTTTTTATCTGGTCTTGGAGGGACTCCGCAGAGACGGAGTGGTGGTCCCAGTGCCCACTGGGGAGAGGTTCAGGGGTTTCTACTCCAACCTCTTTATCGTCCCGAAGAAGGACGGCTCCTTCCGCCCGGTTCTGGACCTCAAGCTGTTCAACCGCCATGTGTTGGTTCGGAAGTTCCGCATGGAATCCCTGCGCTCAGTGATCGCGGCTGTGTCGCAGGGCGACTTCCTAGCGTCCATAGACATTCGCGACGCTTACCTTCACATACCCATTGCACCGTCTCATCAACGATGGTTGAGGTTCGCGGTGGGGGAGGAGCACTTCCAATTCGTGGCGCTGCCCTTCGGGTTGGCCTCGGCTCCCCGGGTGTTCACGAAAGTGATGGCATCAATGATGGCCTTACTGCATGCGCAGGGACACGCCGTCATTCCTTATTTGGACGACCTACTGGTCAGAGCGCCATCGGAACACCTGTGTCAGCGAAGCCTGCAGGCGACCATGCAGTCTCTGGAGCAGTTCGGGTGGCTTCTCAACATCCAGAAGTCCACCCTGGTTCCAACCCAGTCACTGACGTACCTGGGCATGGAATTCCACACGGACTCTGCTCTAGTGTCCCTACCACGAGCCAAACAACTGGCCATCCAGTCAGGAGTACGCGATCTCCTCGAATCACCTCTTTCATCCCTACGGGTATTGATGAAGATGGTGGGACGCATGGTGGCAGCAATAGAGGCGGTGCCCTTCGCACAGTTTCGCCTCCGTCCTCTGCAACTGGAAATCCTCCAGAGGTGGGACAAGAGGACGTCCTCTCTGAATCAGCTGGTGGTCCTCTCCCAGCCGACCAGGGATGCTCTGCAGTGGTGGCTTCAGCCGAGTCACTTATCAAAGGGACGATCCTTCCTGAAGCCATCGTGGTTAGTGGTGACCACCGACGCCAGCCTGAAGGGCTGGGGCGCGGTGTTCTTACACCACAGAGCTCAAGGTCTCTGGACACGTGCAGAGACGACGTTGCAGATCAACGTGCTGGAGCTCAGGGCGGTCTATCTGGCACTCCTGGCCTTTCGGGTGTTCCTATCCGGACAACCAATTCGGGTTCAGTCCGACAATGCGACGACGGTCGCCTATATAAATCACCAAGGAGGAACCAGGAGTGCACAGGCTCTAGCGGAAGTCCACCGCATTCTATCATGGGTGGAAGTCAACAACTGCTTGATTTCCGCAGTCTACATCCCAGGTGTCGAGAATTGGGAGGCAGATTACCTGAGCCGACAGGGGATGGACGCCGGAGAATGGTCTCTCCATCCGGACGTCTTCCGGGACATCTGCATCAGATGGGGGACCCCGGATGTGGATCTGATGGCCTCCCGGCTGAATCATCAGGTGCCACAATACATGGCGAGATCGTGGGACCCTCAGTCTCTGGGGGCAGATGCTCTAGTCCTGAGTTGGTCAGATTTTCGCCTGCCATATGTTTTCCCGCCCCTGGCGCTGATGCCCAAGGTCCTGTGGAAAATCAAGACGGAATGTCACACAGCCATTCTAGTGGCTCCGGATTGGCCGAGGAGGTCCTGGTATCCGGATCTGTGGCAACTGTCCGGCGGACACCGGTGGGCTCTTCCAGACCGCGCAGATCTTCTCGCGCAGGGCCCCTTCTTCCGCCCCAATTCCAGGGCCCTCAGATTGACTGCATGGCTCTTGAGGCCTGGCTCTTAACATCCAGGGGTTTCTCTCCTGCGGTTGTTTCCACCATGAACAGAGCTAGACGGCCCACGTCACGGAAGATTTACCACAGAACGTGGAAAGTCTTTTTCGCCTGGTGCTCCTCTGGGGGACATGTACCTTGGCCCTTGTCGATCCCGACCCTATTGGCCTTTTTGCAGTCAGGTTTGGAGTTGGGCCTTTCCCTCAGTTCTCTGAAGGGTCAGGTATCAGCGCTGTCTGTATTGTTCGACAGGCGCTTGGCGCTCCTCCCAAAGGTTCGTCAATTTCTCCAAGGGGTGTCTCGAGTGGTTCCGCCGTATAGGCGGCCTCTGGACCCTTGGGATCTCAACATGGTCTTGGCGGCTTTGCAGAAACCACCTTTTGAGCCATTGAGAGAAGTCTCTCTTTCTTACTTGTCACAGAAAGTGGCTTTTCTGGTGGCTATTACGTCCCTGAGACGGGTCTCTGAACTGGCGGCACTATCGTGCAAGTCACCCTTTCTGGTGGTTCACCAAGACAAAGTGGTGTTACGCCCGCGGGCGGAATTCCTGCCAAAAGTGGTTTCCACTTTTCATTTGAACCAGGAGATTGTGCTCCCATCATTTTGTCCCGCTCCTGTTCATCAGATTGAACGCGACCTCCATACTCTGGACCTCGTACGGGCTGTACGCATTTATGTGTCCAGAACTGCCTCCTTCCGGAGTTCGGACTCCTTGTTCGTACTTACGGCAGGTCGCTGTAAGGGGTCAGCGGCGTCAAAATCTACCTTGGCCAGATGGATCAAGGCACCCATTCAAGAGGCTTACCGGTCTTCTGGTTTGCCTCTCCCGGTAGGCTTGAAGGCACACTCGACAAGAGCTGTCGGTGCCTCCTGGGCCTTGCGACATCGCGCCTCTGCTCTGCAGGTGTGTCAGGCGGCCACTTGGTCTAGCCTGCACACCTTCTCTAAGCATTATATGGTGCATGCCCATGCCTCTGCGAATGCAAGTTTGGGCAGGCGGGTCCTCCAGGCGGCGGTTGCCCACCTTTGACGGGGACCGCGTATGCAAACGTCTTTTGAGGAACTTTTTCCCGCCCTGGGGTATTGCTTTAGGACATCCCCATTGTCTGGGTCTCCCATTATGATGATCAGAAAAAAGAGAATTTTGTTTACGTACCGTAAATTCTTTTTTCTTGAATCATCAATGGGAGACCCAGCACCCACCCAGTGTTCCGTTGTATGTTACGGTTGATCTGTCCCCTGTTGGGGCAGTTTATCCGGGTTGTTGACCCGTCTGTTCACGGTGTCTTCCCGAGGTTTCGGGTGTGGTTTTCTGTTGTCTCCTCGCAGCTTATGGACCAAACTGAGGATGTTCCCTGCGGTAGGGGTTTATAAGCGGAGGGGGCGGTGTCTACAGTTCTTGTAGTACCTAGTGTGGCCTCCGGAGGGCAGTGCCCTAAACCCCATTGTCTGGGTCTCCCATTGATGATTCAAGAAAAAAGAATTTACGGTACGTAAACAAAATTCTCTTTATTGGGCACACACAGCTCTGCTATGCCCATAAACATACATGATCAGCTACATGAACATATAAACATACACACAACTGTGCCACATGCATACAACACACACAGCTCTTGCCAAATGCACACTACATACAGATACACACACATACAACTCTGCTACATGCATAATACATGCAAATACAAACACACAAAGCTCTATTACATGGACACTACACACACAGCTCTACACAGCTGTGCACAATACATGTACATATAGATAAACACACAGCTCTGCTACATGCAGACTACATGCACATACAGATACACACACTATATGTTACCACATCTTGTAGAGCAGGAATGGGAAGCCAATGGGAGCTGCATAGAGGTTGGAGAGGTTGAGCAGCTGCAGAATCTTCCAGGACCTTCATTTCAGTCATGTGATCAGTCACATGAATGGAAGGTCCTTCTGCTACACGGCTCCTGCTTCTCTACCGCCCCAGGGTATGGGAACTTGGATGTCTGGGCCCTCAGATTCAGTGGGGGATCTCACTGGTGGCCTGCCCAGACCTGTGGCCCACGAGGGGTAGACAGCCTCCAATTAATGGATTGCAGTCTTTATCACGTGACGCCACCTGTAGTGCCTGGTGACTAGACACCAGCACCGCCACAGTACTCCGGAGGGTGGTGGTATTGCGGCTAGGGTGGAGCAGCTCCCTACAGGTAGAGCTAATCCTCCAGTGCAGTGTTGACTGTGAGGGATGGAGCTGCGGTTTGGCCAGGTTGTGGTTTAACGGTATAGTCTCTGCGGGTAGTGGGAGGGGGTGAAGAACGCACACACACGCTATTGAATGTCTCTTTACCTTTTACTGGTGGTATATCAGGCAAAAGTCCGGAACACTGTCAGGTGACCAGGAAACACAGTTGAATTTCCACAGCAAGTGGATGTAAGGCCTCCATGTTCTCTTTTCCCTGTGTTGATGCCCCTGCTCCGTGTAGAACTTGGCTGGCCTCCATTACTCTTTCTCGCTTTCTCCACCTACGCTGTTGATGTGCAACCTCTGATAACTACCGCTGTTTCCCTCTCCACGTTGTCTGGCTCCCTGAACGGTGATTAGCAGGTGACTGAAGTCCCTGTGGTTTGCCAGGTTCTCTGCTGGCGTGCAGCTCTCCTGCAGACGCGGACCCTGGTGTCCAGTGTGCTGTTTGGGCGAACCTATTCTGGTTCCTCGGTCCTCACTTTTCCTCCTCTTTCCTCTCCTTGCCTTCCGTACCCACTGTTGGCTTGGCAGGACTCCTCAGAGGCTGTTCAGGGTCACCGGTTCGGGCCTAACACGGCACCGATCACCAGGACGTATTCGCAGCTCTCCTAGCGTCTGCACACTCTGACTAACTCCTCCCCAGCATCAGTATTTATAGAGGATCTTGCCTAAGGGCAGCAAGTTGGGTTCCCCCTACTGAGCTGGGGTGGAAGGTAATGGTTGTACTAGTGTACCTGCTGTGGATTTCCATCTGTGTTCTAGGAAGACCTGTGCAGGGTGCCACATTCCTCCCTAGGTAAGATCAGTACTCCTCGACTGAGAACATTTTTGTTTAAACATGAAAAATAACATTTTCAACAGTAATAACAGGTAACATACAGGGGTTGGACAAAATAATGGAAACACCTGGAAAAATCAACAAAAGTTAGTTTAATATGGTGTAGGTCCACCTTTTGCGGCGATTACAGCCTCTATTCTCCGAGGTATGGATTCATACAAGGTGATATCATTGGCCCGGCGTATCTTCATGAAATAGCACCCCAGATCATCACAGAACCTCCGCCATGTTTTACAGTTGGGAGAAGGAAGTCTGGATGGAATGCTTCCTTCGGCTGTCTCCAAACGTACACTCGGCCGGAGGTCGGAAAATGGGGTAAACGATGATTGGTCTGAGAATATCACGTTTCCACTGCTCAAGGGACCAATTCTGGAGGTTTCCACACCACTCTAAACTCTTGGAAACATTTGTCATTGAGAGCAGCGGTTTTCTAATTGCAGCTCTTCTGTGGAATCCAGATTTGTGCAGCTCCCGACGAACAGTTTTCGTGGAAACTGGGTTCTGTAGGTGTTCATTGAGCTCAGCAGTGATATTTTCGGAGCCGTGGTCTTGCGATCCTCTCTCACAATTCGCTTTAGAGTCCGACGGTCTCTCTCAGTCAACTTTGACTTTCGGCCGACACCGACAGATCTCCATCAGCCAGACTGCCCAAGGATGGCGACAGGTCCCCACCAGCAATCTAGCCCGAGGCTACCAACAGGGCCCGAGCAGCCAGAGTGGCCGAGGCCGCCGACTGGGTCCCTTCAGCCATCTGACCCCTAAATGCTAGTCTGGAGCCTGCCAACTTATCAGTGTTAGAAGACCAGTAGAAGAACCTAACATGGTCATATATTTGACTGATGACACCATTTTAAAAATGCCTCAAACGTATTTATCCTGTACTTTCGATAAATTATCAGCAAATTGTTGAAATTACACCTATCAAAAAAAAAAAATAACACCCTCCTCCATATGCCCTCTAGCTGTCCTTTCCATCACCAAAATAGGTATAATTTCTACCATTTTAGATAGAAAAAAATCTTTAATTTGCTTCCAATTTAGACAAAGTAGCTGGAAGGTTTATCAAGCAAACAATACTTGTGACACCATCAGCCATCCAGCCCGAGGCCACCAGCAGGGTCCCATCAGCCAGATGGCCTGAGGTCGCCGACAAGGCCCTATTAGCCATCCAGCCTGATGTTGCCAATATAGCCCCAACAGCCATCCAGCCCGAGGCTGCTGGCAGGTTCTATCAGACAAACTCCCAGAGACCGCCAACAAGGCTCCATAAGACAAACTGCCCGAGGCCACTGAGAGGGCTCCATCAGCAAGACTGCCCGAAGCCGTCGACAGGGCCCCATCAGCCATGCTTCCCAAGGCCCCTGAGAAGATCCCATCAGCTACAATGTCCAAGGCTGCAAACAGGGTCAAAAGGGGTAGCACATGCCACAAGTAATGTAGCCTCAATGGCAAGAGGGCCAAAGAAATAGGAGTTGTGTCTGTTTGTCTCAATATCCAGTTATTCTTTATACGTAACACACAAAAATAACTTTGCATTAACTTCATACTTAAAACAAGCTGTCCCTCAAACTCTGCTACTGTGTTGGTCTATAGTACCTGGTGCTGTGCTCATATACACACTATGGCTGGTTTTACACTGCCTTTTTTTTAATCCCCCAGTTCCCCAGCAAGTGTTTTTTCAGGATGTAACTGGATGCACCCGCACCTCATGGATCAGGAATAATACCTGGTGGATTACCTGTTTCTGCCAGATCCGGTGACAAATAACATGCCCCCTAGGGAGCGTATCCTTTAGAACTGCATTCTGGGCATCCGGTGTGCTGGCGTATATTCTGATTTAACCAGTGGTACTCTGGATACGGGTGCTTCCGAGTTTTGTCCAAAGATGCACCACAATGCATTTTTGGTCTCAGTGAAAAAAATGGTGACACCTGGGTCAGAGGGAAAAGTAAAGAACTGGATGCACATGCTACGGTAGTGCCTGCGGACGAAAACTGAAGAGGGTGCATACAGTTTAAGCTAGATACACACGGATGCCGAAAAATGGCAGTGTGAAACCAGTCCTAGGCTCTCTGGTTTTTTACGGTGCTAAGTTATTATAGTGCAATGAGTTCATGATACTAGCAGAATTATATTTGTCAGAAATTTCAGAATTAGAGCTGTTTTGCTAACAAAAATGTGTTTGTTTTCTATCTAAATATAAATCTGTCCAGATAAAGCAGAAGAAAATGATTGTGGCTACATCATTAACTCATTAGTTGGCAGAAGACAAACTTACTATTAACCACACTAGTTAGATTTATTTCATATTTCATGCAGTTTAACCCACAACTGTAACCAGGGGCCAAACATGTGGACTCAAAGCCAAATGTAAATCTAAACCTAATGTCACTTTACACGAATGTAGTGTCAAAAGAAAAGTGCTCCCGTGTTCTCTATCAAACAGAAACCATAGTAAACGTTTTGTAAAAGAAAATACTCTCTGTTCTTACGAAAAGACGCATCATTTTCTAGGCTGCAACTGAAATCAGTAGAAGGAAAACTTAAAGGGTTATTACTAAGTTGCCATTTTAAGGTAAAATAATACAAGGGCGTACATAAAAATCTTGGGGACCCATACAAGAATCTCTAATTGCCAACCCCCAACCCAAAAAAAAAAAATAATAATAATAATATTCTGCTTGGTCATATACGTAGATATCTCACACCTTTGCAGTCCTTACAATGTAATGTTCCTCCAACTGAGCCCCAACATTCCTCTTTCATTGCAGCCACAAAGTATGATGCCAACAAAAGTGCACCACAAACAGTGTATGATCTCTCACAGTGAATTCCACATACACTATGATAAGCCTACTATACCCCTCTCAACTACCCTGGCAATGGATGGTGACCTCCAACACAGTATGATCCCCAACTGTGACTCCCACATAGCCCTCCATGCTGTATATTGGGCTACTGACTCCTACTATCCCTCCAAATAGTATAATGGCCCCCACACAGCCATCCGCACAGTATGATGGACCCCACACAAATCTTCACACTGTATAATTGATACAATATAATGGCACTCAGATAGCCTCAATAATGAATAAAGACTCATAGCCCTCCAAATATTTTAATGACCCCACATAGCCTTCCAATAGTATAACGGGCCCCAGATATTCCTCCATATAGTTAAATGCACTCTCCATAGTTTCCATATAGTATAACGGGCCCCACATAGTCCTCCATATAGTAAAATGCACCCCCTATAGTCCTCCATATTGTATAATGCACCCCCTCTATAGTCCTCCATTTAGTATGATGCACCCCAATAGTCTTCCAAATATTATAATGCTCTCCGCATAGATCTACATATATCATAATGTGCGCCTTATAGTTCTACATACCTAATAATGCAGACTTCTATATATTATAATGCACTTCCCATAGTCCTCCATTTAGTACAATGCACCCCATAGTCCTCCTTAAGGCATAGTGCACCACCACAGTCTTCCATATATTATATTGCACCCCTCATAGTCCTCCGTAAATTATAATGCACCCCCATAGTCCTCCATATATTATAATGCAGCACCATAGTGCTCCTTATTAGTGATGAGCGAGTATGCTCTGCGCTGCTCGGTACTCGCACGAGTATCACTGTACTTGGGCTACTCGGCGAGCACCGAGTAATCTCGCGATACTCGTGCTGTGCTCGTGGTCCTCATCCCTGCATATTGGCGCTCTTTAGAGAGCCAGCCCACATGCAGGGATTGGCTGGCAGACCACTGCAATGCCACAGCCCTGTTAGTTGTGGCATTGCAGTGATTGGCCAGCCTGCACAGCGTGACCGAGCCTTTATAAGACCCGGCCGCGCTGTGCTCTGCACACAGCCATCCAGACAGTGAGTGTAGGGACAGTGTCTGCTGCTGCTTAGGGACAGATTTGCGGCCCTCATAGGTAGATCCGGAGCAGGGCTGCAAACTGCTGCTGACCACAACAGTCCTTCTCAGGACTAATCTAGGAGGATATAGGCAGGGTGATCCAGATCGGAATCCAAGCTTTTCTGTGACCATAACAGTACTTACTACCTTGATACAGGTTAGGGACTAAAATCCTACTCTCCTGTGAGCTGAACAGTTACCAGACTGGTGTACTTACTACCTTGATACAGGTTAGGGACTAAAATCCTACTCTCCTGTGAGCTGAACAGTTACCAGACTGGTGTACTTACTACCTTGATACAGGTTAGGGATTAAAATCCTAATCTACTGTGACCATTACAGTCACCAGACTGTTGTACTTACTACCTTGATACAGGTTAGGGACTAAAATCCTACTCTCCTGTGACCATTACAGTCACCAGACTAGTGTACTTACTACCTTGATACAGGTTAGGGACTAAAATCCTACTCTCCTGTGACCATTACAGTCACCAGACTGGTGTACTTACTACCTTGATACAGGTTAGGGACTAAAATCCTACTCTCCTGTGAGCTGAACAGTTACCAGACTGGTGTACTTACTACCTTGATACAGGTTAGGGACTAAAATCCTACTCTCCTGTGACCATTACAGTCACCAAACTGGTGTACTTACTACCTTGATACAGGTTAGGGACTAAAATCCTACTCTCCTGTGACCATTAAAGTCACCAGACTGGTGTACTTACTACCTTGATACAGGTTAGGGACTAAAATCCTACTCTCCTGTGACCATTACAGTCACCAGACTGGTGTACTTACTACCATGATACAGGTTAGGGACTAAAATCCTACTCTCCTGTGAGCTGAACAGTTACCAGACTGGTGTACTTACTACCTTGATACAGGTTAGGGACTAAAATCCTACTCTCCTGTGAGCTGAACAGTTACCAGACTTGTGTACTTACTACCTTGATACAGGTTAGGGACTAAAATCCTACTCTCCTGTGACCATTACAGTCACCAGACTGGTGTACTTACTACCTTGATACAGGTTAGGGACTAAAATCCTACTCTCCTGTGAGCTGAACAGTTACCAGACTGGTGTACTTACTACCTTGATACAGGTTAGGGACTAAAATCCTACTCTCCTATGAGCTGAACAGTTACCAGACTGGTGTTCTTACTACCTTGATACAGGTTAAGGACTAAAATCCTACTCTCCTGTAATGGTCACAGTCACCAGACTGTTGTACTTACTACCTTGATACAGGTTAGGGACTAAAATCCTACTCTCCTGTGACCATTACAGTCACCAGACTGGTGTACTTACTACCTTGATACAGGTTAGGGACTAAAATCCTACTCTCCTGTGACCATTACAGTCACCAGACTGTTGTACTTACTACCTTGATACAGGTTAGGGACTAAAATCCTTCTCTCCTGTGACCATTATAGTCACCAGACTGTTGTACTTACTACCTTGATACAGGTTAGGGACTAAAATCCTTCTCTCCTGTGACCATTACAGTCACCAGACTGTTGTACTTACTACCTTGATAAAGGTTAGGGACTAAAATCCTACTCTCCTGTGACCATTACAGTCACCAGACTGGTGAACTTTCCACCTTGATACAGGTTAAGGACTAAAATCCTACTCTCCTGTGACCATTACAGTCACCAGACTGGTGTACTTACTACCTTGATACAGGTTAGGGACTAAAATCCTACTCTCCTGTGACCATTACAGTCACCAGACTGGTGTACTTACTACCTTGATACAGGTTAGGGACTAAAATCCTACTTTCCTGTGACCATTACAGTCACCAGACTGTTGTACTTACTACCTTGATACAGGTTAGGGACTAAAATCCTTCTCTCCTGTGACCATTACAGTCACCAGACTGTTGTACTTACTACCTTGATATAGGTTAGGGACTAAAATCCTTCTCTCCTGTGACCATTACAGTCACCAGACTGTTGTACTTACTACCTTGATACAGGTTAGGGACTAAAATCCTACTCTCCTTTGAGCTGAACAGTTACCAGACTGGTGTACTTACTACCTTGATACAGGTAAGGGACTAAAATCCTACTCTCCTGTGAGCGGAACAGTTACCAGACTGGTGTACTTACTACCTTGATACAGGTTAGGGGCTAAAATCCTATTCTCCTGTGACCATTACAGTGACCAGACTGGTGTACTTACTACCTTGATACAGGTTAGGGACTAAAATCCTACTCTCCTGTGAGCTGAACAGTTACCAGACTGGTGTACTTACTACCTTGATACAGGTTAGGGACTAAAATCCTACTCTCCTGTGAGCTGAACAGTTACCAGACTGGTGTACTTACTACCTTGATACAGGTTAAGGACTAAAATCCTACTCTCCTGTGACCATTACAGTCACCAAACTGGTGTACTTACTACCTTGATACAGGTTAGGGACTAAAATCCTACTCTCCTGTGAGCTGAACAGTTACCAGAATGGTGTACTTACTACCTTGATACAGGTTAGGGACTAAAATCCTACTCTCCTGTGAGCTGAACAGTTACCAGACTGGTGTACTTACTACCTTGATACAGGTTAGGGACTAAAATCCTACTCTCCTGTGAGCTGAACAGTTACCAGACTGGTGTACTTACTACCTTGATACAGGTTAGGGACTAAAATCCTACTCTCCTGTGAGCTGAACAGTTACCAGACTGGTGTACTTACTACCTTGATACAGGTTAGCGACTAAAATCCTACTCTCCTGTGAGCTGAACAGTCACCTGACTGTTGTCGGAGTATACAGGCAAAATGCGCAAGGGCGTTGGCAAGGGCGTTGGCAAGGGACAATGAAGTGGACGTGATGGTGGTGCAGGCAGAGGCCGAGGTCGTGTGCAAGCACTAATTTCGCAACAACAAAGTGGCACATCTACTCGCTCGCACGTCCTGTCCCAAATTCTTGGGGGCCCGCAGTAGTACATTGCTCTTGAACCAAGACCAGTGTCAACAGGTTGTTACTTGGATAGCGGATAATGCTTCAAGTCAGATGGGCACCTCCACAAACACCCTGTCTTCCACACGGTCAAGTGTCAGTAGCTGTGATACTGCACCGCACATTTCCCAACCTGATCCTCCTTCTTACCACCAGGCCGAGTACACGTCCACGGACATTACTGATCCCACAGTTGGACACTCGGAAGAGCTGTTCACGTATCCATTCGCAGAATCTGGCCTCTCGCCAGCTCCTGTTGAAGTGGGTGATGAGGAGATGGTATGTACAGATGCCCAAATATTTGAGCAGCCAAGTTCTCACGAACGGAACGTTGGCAACGTGTCTCAACAAGGGGTGGACGATGATGAGACACAATTGCCAGGAAGTCAGGAGGAGGATCAGGGTGCGGAAGAGGAAGACAACGTGGTGGATGATCCAGTAGCTGACCCAACCTGGCAGGAGGATATGCAGAGCGAGGACAGCAGTGCACAGGGGGAGAGAGGCGTAGCATCCCAACAGGCAGTACCAAGCAGGGTCGTGTCCGCAGGCAGAAGGCAGGCAACCGTTCCCGGAACAACAACACCACTCAAGGTGCCTGTGCAAATGTTAGGTCTTCCCGAGTCTGGGAGTTTTTTAAGTTGGCTCCAGATGACTCTAAAAAGGCCATTTGCAACACCTGCCATGCCAGTATCAGCAGGGGTATGAAAACTAGCAGCCTGACCACCACCAGCATGATCAGGCACATGTCAGCCAAGCACCCGACTTTGTGGGAAGTACAACAGAGTCGAGGAGCGGTGCTTGCTGATGTCACTGCTACGTCTTCGCGTGTTGTGCGTGCGAGCCAATCCCCTGTCCATGCTGGCCGCGAACAAGCCTCCGTCCCTGCACCAGAAGTTGGCCACGCACAAATAACACCACCATCAAGCACGTCCTTGTCCCAGCGCAGCGCTCAATTATCCATTCAGCAAACCTATGAATGCAGGCGCAAATACGCTGCCAACGCCCCACATGCCACTGTCCTCAATTCTCACATTTCGCGACTCATAGTGCTAGAAATGTTACCTTTCCGGCTGGTGGAGACGGAAGCATTCCGCGACCTGATGGGGGCTGCTGTCCCATCTTACTCAGTCCCCAGCCGCCACTATTTCTCCAAATGTGCCGTCCCCGCATTACATAACCACGTGTCATCTCCTTACATCTCCTTGACGGCACACTGGGTTAATATTGTGGAGGCTGGGACCCAGTCTGAGCGAGGGACGGAACACGTCCTTCCCACACCAAGGATAGCAGGCCCTACCTCTGTCAGGGTTTCACCGACACTCTACAGCTCCTGCACATCCTCATCCACTGTACCCTCCACACCAGTCCCAAGCTGGAAGCACTGCAGCACTGCCTCTGCGAAGCGGCAACAGGCTGTGCTGAAGCTAGTCTGCATAGGTGACAAACCCCACAATGCAGAAGAGGTGTGGACAGCTCTGAAACAGCAGGCAGATCACTGGCTCACACCTCTGAACCTAAAGCCAGGAAAGATCGTGTGTGACAATGGCCGAAACCTCGTGGCAGCTTTGAGCCGAGGCCAGCTGACGCATGTTCCATGCGTGGCCCATGTGCTCAACCTGGTGGTTCAGAGGTTTATAAAGTCATACCCAGAGCTGTCTGAACTGCCGGTAAAAGTGCGCCGTCTGTCTGCACATTTTCGCAAGTCACCTGCTGCTTCAGCCGGCCTTGCCAGCTTTCAGCGCCGTTTGCGTCTTCCGGCCCACAGACTGGTGTGTGATGTCCCCACGCGTTGGAATTCAACTCTGCACATGTTGGTCAGGATATGTGAGCAGAAGAGGGCAGTAGTTGACTACCTGCATCACCTAAGCCGTCGGGAAATGGGTCAAACTCCACACATAACACCTGAGGAGTGGAGATGGATGTCCAACCTATGTATCGTCCTCCAAAACTTTGAGGACTCCACCAAGATGGTGAGCGGCGATGACGCCATTATTAACGTCACCATACCACTACTCTGCCTTCTAAAACGGTCTCTGCTGAAAAACAAAGAGGATGCATTGCAGGCCGAGCGCGATGACTTGGAGCAAGAAACAGTAGTGGGTGTGGGTGATAACACACAGCCCAGCCTCATCTCATCACAACGTGCAGTGGAGGACTATGACGAGGAGGAGGAGGATGAAGACATGGAGCAACTCTCTGGCCAAATTGAGGATATGACATGCACACCACTCATACCCTCGATTCAGCGTGGCTGGCCAGAGGACAGGGGAGATGAGGAGGAGGAGGAGGACAGCATGTTTAGTCATCGTGTTGGTCTTGATACTGAAGTGATGGCTGTTAAGAGTCTGGCGCACATGGCTGACTTTATGGTAAGCTGCCTGACTCGTGACCCTCGCGTTCAGAACATCTTGGCCGACAATCAGTACTGGTTGGCAACACTGTTAGACCCACGCAACAAGGAGAACTTTATGTCTCTCATTCCTGAGGTGGAGAGGTCAGCCAAAATGCAGCAGTTCAAGAAGGCCATAGTCACGGAAGTAGGCAAATCATTCCCCGCACAAAACGCTAGCGGCATAGGTCAGGAATCGGTGGACAACCAAGGCGTACCGCCGAGAGGGGCACAAGTCCAATCCGCCAGAGGTAGAGGAACAGTCTTTACGATATGGGACAGTTTTCTCAGCCCCTCACGTACCACAGCCCCTGAGGTGCGGGGTAGTGCCACAAGAAATGCTAAGTTTGGCCAGATGCTGAAGGAGTACCTTGCAGATCGAACAACTGTACTGCGAGATTCCTCTGTGCCTTACAATTATTGGGTCTCCAAGCTGGACACGTGGCATGAATTGGCTCTCTACGCCTTGGAAGTCCTGGCCTGCCCTGCCGCTAGCGTTTTATCAGAGCGTGTTTTCAGTGCCGCAGGTGGAATCATTACTGATAAACGCAACCGCCTGTCAACTGAAAATGCTGACAGGCTGACTCTGATCAAGATGAACAAGGGTTGGATTGGGCCAGACTTCACCACACCACCAACAAATGACAACTGAATTTAAATTTTGTTATGGGAATTTGCCATTTACCTCCACTCACCCATGGGTACACAATTCTGGACTTTGCCTAATCGCTGGACTGTTCCTCCTTCTCCTCATGTGCCACCATGATGACCGTTACAATAGTTAGGCTGTTGTTTGAGGTATACCCGCAGTGGTAAATTTTTTCGCCCATTCTTTTAGAATGGGCATTACAACGACAGGAGACCCGCTCCTTTTCAATGGGAAAAATGTTTTGAGGCCCTCCTGCACGTCTCTATCCAGGGACAATGTGGAGCCTCCCAATTTTTTGCTGCCCTGCCAAAGGGCTATACTACAATACACCCACTTGAGGTTTACAGGCCCTACTGCAAGTCTGTATGCATGGGTCATTGTTGAACCTCCCAATTTTTGGCTGCCCTGCCAAAGGGCTATACTACAATACACCCACTTGAGGTTTACAGGCCCTACTGCATGTCTGTATGCATGGGTCATTGTTGAACCTCCCAATTTTTGTCTGCCCTGCCAAAGGGCTATACTACAATACACCCACTTGAGGTTTACAGGCCCTACTGCATGTCTGTATGCATGGGTCATTGTTGAACCTCCCAATTTTTGGCTGCCCTGCCAAAGGGCTATACTACAATACACCCACTTCAGGTTTACAGGCCCTCCTGCATGTCTGTATGCATGGGTCATTGTTGAACCTCCCAATTTTTGGCTGCCCTGCCAAAGGGCTATACTACAATACACCCACTTCAGGTTTACAGGCCCTACTGCACGTCTCTATCCAGGGACAATGTGGAGCCTCACAATTTTTGGCTGCCCTGTCAAAGGGCTATACTACAATACACCCACTTGAGGTTTACAGGCCCTACTGCAAGTCTGTATGCATGGGTCATTGTTGAACCTCCCAATTGTTGGCTGCCCTGCCAAAGGGCTATACTACAATACACCCACTTCCTTACAATGGGCACTTCAGGTTTACAGGCCCTCATGCACGTCTCTATCCAGGGGCATTGGTGAGCCTCCCAATTTTAGACTGCCCTGGCAAAGGAAAATACTAGAATAGACCCAATTCCTCATAATGGGCACAATATGTCAAGACAGGGCTTCATGGGGCGTGGCCTAACAGCTCATGGAGTAGGTCACACACTGCGGGAGCTCCGTGCCCAGGAACCGAAAAGCGGCACAAAACGCCATCCCTGCTAACCTGCTGCCTTCCAGACCTCGGGCACCGATTGCGGACCCCCCGGTGAGTGCATGGGGAAGACCGCGACCCAAATAGGCGCATCGCAGACTTTTTTGCAGCCCCCCTCCAGTCCTCCCAGGGAGAGAAGATGGCGCCTGCTTCTCCCAGAGCAGCCCGCGCTGCACGCAGAAATTCCCAGCCTGCTATATCTGCTGGAGCTGCGGGGGTGGCTGCTTTGGGTTCTGAGGCCCCAGTAACAGCGGCTCTCCTCAAATCCATGCTGGTGGAACTCAGATCATCCCTCCAAGCCGATATGCGCAATATGATGGCGGACCTGAAAGGAGAGGTGGAGGAATTAGGCAGCCCGTACAGACAGGCTGGAGCGCAAAATGGAGGAGCTGGTGGCCTCACACAACGAACTATGGGACGCTCATGACTCCCTGCAAATCCTGGCAACCAAAACACAATATAAAACCCTGGACCTAGAAGATAGGTCTAGGCGCAACAATATAAAACTGAGGGGAATAGATGAGGCTATATCAGCTCCAGATCTAAAGCCATTCCTACAAGATTTTATCATGGCAGTTCTCCCTCATACTAACAAGCAGACTGTTGTTATAGATCGTATTCACCGCATTCCTAAACCAGCTGGCCTGGCCCCCTCGCTCCCTAGGGACGTGCTGGCACGAGTGCATTTTTTTTAAATCGAAGAGGAGTTTCTCATGGACTTGAGGGGAAACCCTACATTGGAAGACCGATTTACCCACATCGCGGTGTACCCAGATCTGTCCCTTGGGACATTGGCTCTCCACAGGGCCTTCGCCCCCTACACATCGATTCTGAGAGACAAAGGCATCCCTTGCCGCTGGGGGTTCCTCACAAGGCTACTGATCAGGAAAGATGGTGCGATGACAACGTGCTTTACTCCACCTCAGGCTGCAAAATATTTGACCCAATGGGGTCTGAAACCAGGTTCCCCTGCCTCTGCAAATTCCTCAAGATCTAAATTTGGGAAGCACAACAAGCCTTGCATCAGTCCTGACTGGGAGGTCGCATGAAGGGACATAATGCTGCAGGTTCCTGATTCCACTTTTCCCGTTGACTATTTAGTCCACTGACTTTGGGATAGTTTATTTCCCTGACCCATTGGACATTTACTTTTCTTTTTTCCTTTAACTTTTTCTTGATTCCGCGCCTCTCGGACCAAGGCCCCGTTGGTGATTCTGTTTTCTGTTCACCTGGGCATCCAGCTTTGGCTGAATGGACTCTGTGATTACGGTTTTATGTTGGTTTGTCCCGTTTGTCTTCCCCCTCCCCCCTCTGTTCCCCCTTCTTTCCTGCAGGCAATGTGATATTAAGCTCTGTTGGCTTACATTCACTGGGAAACCCCTCAAACACTACAATCTCATAAGCATAGTGTCACTAATGTACCATGAGTATCTCCTTAACCTCTATTAATGTAAACGGCCTTAACTCACCAGGTAAGAGGTCGGTAGTATGGCGCCAATTAATCAAATCTCATCAACATATAATTTGTTTACAGGAAACGCATCTTCTTGAACGAGATAATGCGAGAATGCAATGCGGTTCATATCCACACCAGTATTTTGCTAATAATAACTCAAAAAAGGCAGGAGTGGCTATCTTCCTCGCTAAATCTCTATCTTTGCAATTGGTAAGGAAGATACCGGACCCACTGGGTAGATATATAATAATTCTCTGTATTATAAATAATGTACCCTACACTATTGCTTCTGTATATGCTCCCAACTCTGGCCAGTTCAAGTTCTTGAGAAAATTCTTCCAGATCATGAGTGACATACAACATGGCTATAAACTAATTGCTGGAGACTATAACATCCCTATGTCTAAGTCTCTAGACTGTTCTTCCCCATCGTCTTCTAGGGGGGAAATTGGCCCTCTTGTTCACTCATTTGGTCTGCATGACATATGGAGGTACCTCCACTGCGGTGAGCGGGACTTCACATATATGTCACCGAGGCACGGATCCTACAGCAGGATTGACTTTGTGCTAGTTGACGATGTTGCCCTACCACACTGCATCTCTGCAACAATAGGTAATATCTCCTGGTCGGATCATGCCCTGGTTTCTGTTTCCCTGGCGGACCCTCTGGCCATTACGCCTCCTTCACAATGGCGTTTAAACGACCACTTGTTAGTGGACCAGTCCAACTCGTCTTTTATTGAGGAGTCCCTCAGGGAATTTTTCTCATTGAATGACAATGGAGATACGCAGATTGATAATCTGTGGTTTACCCAAAAGGCGGTACTCAGGGGTCTCTTCATTAAAATGGCAGCTACCACTAAGCGCAAATATACCAAGGCCCTCCAGGATGCCCTTTCTCTATTGGCGGATCTGGAGGCTCGTCATAAAGAAGCTCCCTCACAGCAAATTCTATCTGACCTTACTGCCGTGAAGCTTCAGGTTCATCAGCTTTTACTGCAAAAATCTGAAAATATCCTCAGGAAATCAAGAGCTAAATTTTACACTATGGGTGACCGAGCGGGTGCATTATTAGCCAGGCGCGTCAAAAAGAAAGAATTACAATCTAGAATCCCTTTTCTGACTAAATCAGACTCCTCTCGGGTTTATAACCCCATTGATATTGCGGATGAATTTGCAACCTACTATTCATCTCTTTATAACCTCAATCGAGACCCTTCCACTCCTCAACCTTCCCAAAATATTATTTCTGCCTTCTAGGACAGGGCGAACCTTCCCAGGGCCTCTCCAGAACAACTCTCGTTTTTAAACGCCCCTTTACAGGACTCTGAAATTTCCCAAATTATTAAAGAATCCAAGAAAAAAACTGCACCAGGACCAGACGGGTTCTCTTTTTCCTATTATGCCCAATTTCTCCCAATTCTTACCCCATATCTACATCGCCTGTTTGACTTTTGGTCCATCTCTGGCTATGTTAAGGCAGAGGGGCTCAAAGCTTCCATCGCTACTCTCCCGAAACCAGGAAAGGCCCCCACCTCCCCGGGCAACTTCTGCCCCATAGCTCTTCTCAATACAGATATCAAAATATATGCCAAACTCTGGGCCAACAGACTCATGGCTGTTCTTCCCTCCCTCATCCATCCTGATTAAGTTGGGTTTGTGCCGGGGAGACAGACAAGAGATGGCATGAGGCGTCTGATCGACCTGCTGGACATGGCGGAGAGGGGCCACCTCCCCAGTGTATTCCTGTCCCTTGACGCCGAAAAAGCGTTCGACAGGGTACACTGGGGGTACTTGCAGAGCACCTTGGAGAGGTTTGGCCTTACAGGTTTGATCTCTGGAGCTATTATGGCGCTTTACTCCAACCCCTGTGCCTCTGTAAGAGCATCAGGTGTTGCGTCACAGACATTCCAAATATCTAATGGTACGCGCCAAGGTTGTCCCCTCTCCCCCATAGTCTTCGCTCTGGTCATGGAGCCTCTCGCTGCTATAGCCAGACAATCCTCCTCCATAAGAGGCATTCCTGTGGGAGATTCTGAATATAAAATTGGACTATATGCAGATGACGTGGTATTCACTTGCACTGACCCATTGTCTTCATTGGAGGCGATCTCCTCCCTCCTGCAGGACTTCTCAGAAGCATCGTATTATAAACTTAATTCAACTAAATCCACCCTCTTCCCTCTCTTTCTCCCCCCCCCAAATGCAAACTCAAATACAGTCCCTTTATCCTTTCATCTGGTCTCCGGGGGGGTTCACTTACCTAGGGATAAAATTGGTGTGCATGGCTGATATAGTTTGCATCAACTCCGAGCTGGTTACCGCAGAACTAAATAAAGAGATTGATAATTTCTCTATCCAGAATCCAGACCACCAAGATGCTACTGTTACCTAAATTAATTTACTTATTTAGATGTCTCCCTTTGTCCTTTCCTACTAAATATATATCCAAATTTCAAACCATAATTGATAATTTTATCTGGAACAAAAAACCCCATAGAATAAAATGCCTGATTATGTCTCTACCCTATAGCCGAGGGGGGCTGGGTTCACCTAGGATAGCTCTTTATCACAAAGCTGCTCTTCTGGACCCTGTCGGGAGCTGGTGGAATGGAGAATCTTCGCTTCCCTGGCTCACGATCGAATCTTACTATGCACCCAGGAAATCCCTTAGGTTGCTATTGGAAGCTCAGCTGCTTCGTCCAAATGTTCTGTACATTCCCCTCCGCTCCATGAGGGCTGCAATAGGGATCTGGTCTGCGAAATGCCCCTCCTCTTTTCCCTCTGTAGCCCAATATATCTCACTACAATCTGCTGCATGTGTCATACCCAATTTGAACATATCCCACTGGGTGGAATGTGGGGTGAGGCGGGTAGTTGACCTCATTCACGCCACTGAAATAAAAACCTTCTTAGCCTTAAGGAAACAATATATCATCCCTGAATCGGCATTATTTACTTACTTGCAACTCCGTAGCCTTTCACGCAACCATCATCTATTTTGCAATCCTCCAGCCCTAATAGATTCTCCTGCTCACCAGTTCTTTAAACCGGGGAATAAAACATCACATGGCCTTTCGATTTTATACAAATCCCTACTATGTAATAACACATGTCAGAAACTTCAATTTATGTCCTCCTGGGATTCATCGTTGCTATCCTTTGAGGCAACACCTGATGATTGGCAGTACGCAATGACTCACCCATCCAAATTCTCATCCTGTATTGCTCATCTTGAACTATCAAAGAAAATACAACTCTGACCCCTGTAAAAATGGCCAAATTTCATCTATCCACCTCTCCACTTTGTTGGAAGGGATGTGGTAACATTGGCTCCTTAACTCATGTATGGTGGGAGTGTCCACATGTGTCTATTTTTTGGAAGCAGGTGGGGTCATTGCTGGCTGCGATCATTCCCTTCCCCTTTACATTATCCAAACAATTAGCAATCCTGGGCATTTCATTGATAGAATACCCCTCCCCCCTTCAACCTATAATCTCAAACATTTTGATTGCGGCTAGACAGTGTTTGGCCAGCCAGTGGAAATCATCTTCGGTTCCCTCCAGAGCGGAACTTATAGCCAAAGTCAACCTTCATTTTTGTCACGAAATCACAGCAGCTGACTCGCTCTCTAAGAAAAATAGGGTTCTGACCTGGTGGGACCCGTGGACCTCATCCCCCTTTGCCTCAAATTTGCATCCTTCTCTTTACTCCTCTTAACAATATTGTTGTACTTACAATATAAGAATACATTGTATGTGTTTGTAATCTTCTGTTATTGTACATTGTTTTACAGCTCTGAATCATTTTTCCTGTCTGGAATATCATTATGATAAATTACTTGCCCTGCTTACTCCCTTTATTTCCTTCCCTCCCCTTCCTCTCCCCTTTTTTTTCTTCTAATGTTAATCTTCTGTAAATTCTGAAAAGTTTTGCCAATAAAAATTTGAATGGTTAAAAAAAAAAAAAGACAGGGCTTCATGTACGTCTCTTCTCAGGGACATCGGAGTGCCGCACAATGTTTTCACGTAAAATCTTTCATGTAATCACAAAAAGTAACATACACCAGCTGTATCTCACTATTGGGTATGTGCCCTTAACATTTCCACCCTAAATATTCATTTTGGTATCATTTTGGAAGGTTTTCTGGTGACTCCGTAAAATTGGCGTGAAACTCGGACAACATTGTTCACAGCTGTGAACAATGAGTGAGAAATGCTTACAGGGGTCTTCCCTATGGTGTTGCCATGTCATTTGAGCACTCTTCTGAGACTTTTGTGACATTTTTAGGGTTTCTACATGCTGCCGGCAGTCATTTTATAAAAATACTCGGGTCTCCCATAGGATAACATTGGGCTCGGTACTCGGGCCGAGTACACGAGTATCTCGGGATGCTCGGCCCGAGCTTCGAGCACCGGAGCATTTTAGTGACACCTGCCGTTTTCTATCTTCCTGTTGCCGCATGTAAAGTGGCCATGAGAGATAAAATATCAAAATAAAATCCAGAAAATCTCAATGTCTAAATTATATAAAATTAATTGCACTTTACAGAGAGAAATAAGTATTTGATCCCTCTGGCAAACAGGTAAGAGGTCGGTAGTATGGCGCCAATACTTGGTTGCAAAATCCTTGTTGGCAAGTACAGCAGTCATACATTTCTTGTAGTTGATGATGAGGTTTGCGCACATGTCAGGAGGAATTTTGGTCCACTCCTCTTTGCAGATCATCTCTAAATCATTAAGATTTTGAGGCTTTCGCTTATCAACTTGGAGCTTCAGCTCCCTCCATAAGTTTTTTATGGGATTAAAGTCTGAAGACTGGCAAGGCCACTCCATGATCTTAATGTGTTTCTTTCTGAGCCACTGCTTTGTTGCCATAGCTGTATGTTGTGTGTCTTTGTCGTGCTGGAAGACCCAGCCACGACCCATTTTTAATGTCCTGGTGGAGACAAGGAGGTTGTCACTCAGAATTTTACGGTACATGGCTACATCCATTTTCCTATTGATGCAGTGAAGTAGTCCTGTGTATTTAGCAGAGAAACACCCCCAAAACATAAAATTTTCACTGCCATGCTTGACTGTGGGGACTGTGTTCTTTGGATCATAGGCAGCATTGCTCTTCCTTCGAGCACAGCCAGTTGAGTTAATGCCAAAGAGCTCAATTTCTGTCTCATCTGATCACAGCACCTTCTCCCAATCACTCTCAGAATCATCAAGGTGTTTATTGGCAAACTTCAGATGGGCCTGCACATATGCCTTCTTGAGCAGTGGGACTTAGCGGGCACTGCAGGATTTTAATCCATTACATCGTAATGTGTTACCAATGGTTTCCTTGGTGACAGTGGTCCCAGTTGCCTTGAGATCCTTAAGAAGTTCTCCCTGTGTAGTTTTAGGCTGATCTCTCACCTTCTTCATGATCCTGGATACCCCATGAGGTGAGATTTTGCATGGAGCCCCAGATCAATGTCGTTTGACACTCGTTTTGTATTTCTTCCATTTTCTTACTATTCCACCAACAGTTGTCTCCTTCTCACCCAGCATCTTACTTATGGTTTTGTAGCCCATTGCAGCTTTGTGCAGGTCTAGGATCTTTTCTCTTACATCCTTAAAGTACCGTTACACACTTCAATGTTGAAACGATATCAATAATGATCTCTGGGGTGCACGGTCATTAGGACATCGTTTAGAGATCGTTGGTGAGATGTCACACGCCTAGATATCGTGCACGACGCACCAACGATCCAGCGAGCAGCTATCGTTCACACAACCCAGCGAACGAAACTTCTTCACTGATGTGAATGGACGAACTCGTGAACGACATCGTTATCGTCGTGTCACACAGAACGATGCAGCAGTTTGGTTGATCGTGGATCGTCTGATTTGAGAACATGTTCTCAAAACTGCGAACAGCGATCCAACGATTTAGCGTAGTCATATATCGGTGTTACACGCAACGACATCCTAACGATGTCGTTTGAACGACTCCAAAACCGTGACGTTTAAGCGATATCGTTAACGAGCTCGTACCTTGTAACTGGACCTTTAGAAAGATCTTTGGTCTTGCCCATGTTGTATAGGTTAGAGTCTGAATGATTTATTGACTGTGTGGACAGGAGTCTTTAATACAGGTGACAATTTAAGACAGCTGTCATTAATGCAGGTAACAGGTCTGTAGGAGCCAGAACTCCTAATGGTTGGTAGAGGATCAAATACTTATTTCTCTCTGCAAAATACAAATACATTATATAATTTTGACAATGTGATTTTCTGAATTTTATTTTTGATATTCTATCTCTCACTGTTAAAATTAACCTACCTCTGAAATTATAGACTGTTCATATTTTTGTCAGTGGGCAAACTTAAAAAATCAGCAAGGGATCAAATACTTATTTCCCCCACTGTATTATGAGCCTTCATATCATTTAATGCACCCTCATAGTCAATAGGCCGCTGTGTAATCACTGAAAAAAAGAACTCCTCCCTCCTGGGTCCTCTGCTGCTCTGCACATCTCAGCACAGCGCACAGTAGTGATGTCATCACGCTCCACTGTGCTGAGACGCCAGTATGCAGACACAGCAGTAGATAAAGGAGAGAGTGGAGCACCCCACCTTTTATCACTGCTTCCCTATGTATCAGCATGTGCGATACTGATACAGTCGAAAGTGTGATGCCGGGCGGAGAAGAGGTGTGGTGACAGCACTGGTACAGTGCCCCACTGACGCACAGGCCCCAGAGCAGCTGCATGGTTTGCCGGCATTGGTGGTACGCCACTGAAATAATAGTAAGCCTTATTGTAGCATACACGCACAGTAGCTGGCACTCACTGACTTCCTGAGTCT
>JARQOC010000003.1:142610942-142724843 GCA_033576535.1 Allobates femoralis
TCTTTTTTTTGTAATTCATTTTAAAGGATCAAAAATTCTGCCATAGTCCAGTGACACTATAACACAGCAATAGAATATAATCGATTATCCCACATAACCAGATTACAAATTATTAAAGAATAATTTCCTTTGACGTAGAACTTGCCCATTGATTTACATGAAATAGGGGATCATTGGTCCTCTCCTAGTTCTAGATCCATTGAAGACTTGAAGTCTGCACACAGGTCCTTAAGCTTCGTGAAAATACTTTGATCCGAGTATGGCTGATTCTCAGGTTTCCTACTAGTGATGGCTGTTTGTGAAGCTAAATTGCCCCACATTTATCACTGCTGCCACAAGCCAGAGTCGCTGAAAAGTCATTACTACTTTCTCCTGTATCACATAACTCATTCTCAGGAAATTCACAATCCATGATTAACTGGTAGAAAAGAAGTAAAATGTTTGGTTTTCTTGAGCAGTTAAGCCATAGTTACACATGTAGCTTAAATGATGCATTCACATTGCTTGACTAGTAATCTGAGCAGCCACATTTGTTTGAATAGATCAAGTTACTTTAGTAAAAATAACATTTATAGGTTGAAGAGGATCATGGCATTACCAAGAATATTGATGAGTTCACTGTAAAACAGCAGATTTACCAGATTAGTTTAAGGAACTGATGGAAAATCCCAGGGGTGATGAAAGGAAGCTTAACCACAAAGATCCATCCATGCCAGTAATGTACAGGCGAGTTACCTACAAGCAGCATTGGAGGAGCTCAGCGGAAAAGGAAGGGTGGAGGACAGTTACATCCTAACAGATACAAATATAGAAGAACAGCTAAAAACTGACCTTTATATCAAAGGTGAACATCAAAGAAAGGAATTATCAATGGAAACACTCCACAGAAAGATTTCTGTATAAATATTAGAATAGCAATTTTCAGCTATGAAGAACAGAGGATGAATCTAGATACAAAGACCCATCTTCCAGAATTATTATCTTATGGAAGACAGGGTTGAATGAGGTAAAGGATTATTGAACAGTGAAAGGCAGAACATGGCCAGTGATAGACAGCAGGTATCACATGAATAATTGACCAATACAAGACCAGTATTAAATAGGTAAGTATTGACTATATCATTATTTTAACACATTTCATGCTCTCAAACTCATCATTTTTTTGCTTCCTTCTTCATGCAGTTGCTAATCTGTGCTCTAGACAGAATTAATCTCCTTCACCCTCTGGCATCTGACAATGTAGTCTGTTCTTATGTTCTCAGTAGAAAGATAACATAGGATCAGAGTACAGTGTGATATCCACAGTATGCACATTTCTAGAAAACCATACACATAATGAAGAAAAAGACAAAGACTAAGCGGCCATGTTCAGAGTACATAGAAGTGGCCATGAGGAGTGACTTAGCATGTGTGGTTGACAGAACGTATGTTGTGGATCTGCACAAAGTTATACACTGTGAACACCAGGTGACATCATACTATGTTAATAAATGTCATAATTCCTTCACTTGAATAGTTTTTAACAGCATGTAAATGGCAAACATTGTTCATATTTTTCAAAACTATGTGTGACACTGGTTATGGTCATTTCTCATAAACAAAGGGAGTCAAGAAGTCCTGGTCACAGTACCAAGACGTTATGTCAAAGCAGAGGCAAAAGAGAAAAACAAGTCAAGTCTGAGGTCAAAGTCACAAAGGAGCTAGGAAATGAATAGTCAAAAGAGAGGTCAGGCAGCAGAGATCAGAACAGAAGAATAAAAATTCACAAGGTACGCAAACTACTGAGCAAAGATAAAACTGGCAATGGTCTGAGACTGCCAGACAGCTAAGTAGTCAGGCAATCACCCTATTTCAAAGGGTGACGCCTGGAGGAAGCCCAAACAGACTCAGCTTGATTGCTGCTATAAACCTGAATACATGGATACACCACCATGTGTCAGTCCGAATTGCAGACTGGTTATCCATTTCACAATACTAACTCTCAGTACTCCTTCAATTATTGGCAGCTGGCTTTCACTCAGTCATTGATGTGATCAGACACTGAATGAATATGCTTAATTACAACTCCTATAAATGAATTTAGGTTTCTTTAAACTTTTAAACATATGTTTTCAGCGGTCAGGCTAACCCAACATCATTACACTGTGTTTGAACAGTGTGAACAAGTGATCTTTTAAATAATCATTAATTTACGGTAACATGTCTATTGCTTTTTGCATTTTTCAACCTCATTTAACAATTATTAGCATAATCTAACCAAATCCCATCTCTTCCGGTCTACATAAAAATGAACACGGTGGCTCTAATCCAAACCTGCAGGTGATATACAGTCCACATCCGATGTTATATGGAGCACTGTGAAAACAGTGAATCATTCAATACAGACAATTAGCAGTTTAAGAGAGGAAAAACGGGCACTGGGTCCTATCTTCGGCTTTCAAATCCAATGTGTGGGCTGTGACACACCCGCTCGGTGTTGCTCAGCTCAAGCACAAGATAATCGATACATTAAGGAGAAAGGAGCGGCACTCACCGATTTGCAGTCATATGGATGTTTAATTCAATCCATTACAGGGTTACAAATGCAGGGAGGTAGGGGGTGCAGAGCTGGTCCAACCCTGTAATGGATTGAATTAAACATCCATATGAAATGCAAATCGGTGAGTGCCGCAACTTTCTCCTTAATGCATTAAATACAGACATTGTCCAATTCATTGATTGCACGCCTGTATAACCATGCCCGCATGAAGAACATACAGAGAAAGGCATGAAATAGAAAGGGAAAAGAGCAGATTTTCTTTCTCAGCCAGCAAACAGACTACTTCAATGCACACCAGCCTGATAACACGTTTATGTTCTTATAGTCTCTGCCGTCTTGGGTGTTCTGTCCATTTTAATTTTCTTTGGCAAAACTCTACATATTGAAATCTAGAACACTTTGGTTGTGAGTTACCGCGTTCAATGTGTCACAATAACTCTGCTAAAGAGATTTATCCAATATGTTGTATTACAGGCACCAGGCCAAGGTATTCTGAAGTTAGGGTGCTTTAGACAGTGCACATACTGCGCTATGATGCCAGATAGATAGTACCGTGTTCATCTGCATTTCTCCATATAAAGAATAGAAAAAAATCCATAAAGGGAAACTGTCCAACCAATATAATTTCTTTTACTTGGTATTCATGAATGTTTTTATGTTTACATATTTTTCACATTCTTATTGACGGTTACATCACTTTAACCCTTTCATCCCCTGGTGATTTACCGTTTTCTATATTTAATTTTTCCCTCCCCTTCTTCCAAGAGCCATAACTTTTTTATTTTTCCATCATTATATATGAGGGCTTGATTTTTGTGGAACGAGTTGTTCTTTCAATCATTTGTTTTACCATATAGTGTACATGAAAATGGGAAAACAAATTCCAAGTGCGTCGAAATTGCAAAAAATTACAAGATTGTTTTTTGTATTTTTTATTCACCTGTTCACTGTATGGTAAAACTGACATGTCTGTATGATGCCTCGGGTCGGTTCAAGTTCATAGATCGCGTAAAGTGGTGAAAAGAAATTCAGAAGCTTTTAAATAAAAAGACTTGCACTTTTTGTGCCATATTCTGCGCCGGGCTGTCCAGATAACAGGATGCAGGTCCTGTGATTGCTTCACGGGACCTGCGATCCCAGCATGGAACAGTGTGATCCCCACCGAGTGCTTTGGATCGTGCTGTCACTCACTGACAGCACAATTCAAGGGATTATCAGTGCCAATCAGATCACGGATCTGATCCCTACTGTGAGATACACATCTCAGCTGATGTGATCAGCTGAGATGTGGGAGGAGGATATGAGATCACAGCGTAACCCACATCAAATGGTGGGAAGCAGATCAGATATAGGTCATAAAGGGGTAGACGTTTATATATTAAAAATAATTTATTTATATATATATATATATATATATATATATATATATATTACACACACACACACTGTATGCAGCTGAAGCAAGACGTTTACATACACTATATTACAAAAAAAACATGCATGCTTTTCTCACTATCTGACATGAAATCAGAATAAATCTTTCCCATTTTACTTCAAGTAGGATTACCATGATTGTTAATATTTGCCAAGTGCCATAATAATGAAAGAGAATGTTTTAATGCATTTTTATTACTTTCTGCAAAGTCACAAGTTTACATACACTTAGATTACTAAGCATTTAACAATCTAGGAAAGCCCATGTGATGACATCATGAGTTAATTAAAAAACACAACTGTGGATGTATTTTAATGCACATCTGAAACACCCTGTTTCTTTGTGTAGCATCTTTGGAAAACTAAAGAAATCAGCCACGATATCAGGAAGAGAATTTTTGACTTACACAAGTTTGGTTCATCCTTGAGTGCAATTTCCAGATACCTGAAGGTGCCTCGTTCATCTGTACAAACAATTATATGCAAGTACAAACAAGATGGGAATGCCCAACTAATATACCGCTCAGGGAGGAGATGGGATCTATTTTCTAGAGATGAAGGTTCTTTGGTACAACATGTTCATATCAACCCAAGAACAAAAGTAAAAGACCTTGTGACGATGATGGCGGAAGCTGGTAAGGTTATCCACAATTAAACAAGTTCTGAATCAGCATAGGCTGAAAGGCCACTCAGAAAGGAAGAAGCCATAACTCCAAAAGAAACATAAAAAAACAGATTCATTTTTTCAAATGCACACAGGAACAAAGGCCTACATTTTTAGAGACGTGTCCTGTGGTCTGCCAAAACTAAAATTTAACTGGTCATAATGACCATCGCTACTTTGGAAAAAAAAGGAAGAGGCTTGGAAGCCTAAGAACACCATGCAAACTATGAAACATGAGATGGCAGTATTATGTTGTGGGATTGTTTTACTGCAGGAGGGACTGGTGCACTTCACAAAATAGATGGCATCACGAAGAAAGACGATTATGTCGCAATACTGAAGCAACATTTCAAGACATGAGCCAGGAAGTTAAAGCTTGGGCAGAAATAGGTCTTCAAAATGGACACGCTGCCAAACTCGTTACAAAGTGGCTAAGGGGTATCAAAGTCAATATTTTGGAGTGGCCATCACAAAGTCCTGATCTCAATCCTATTGAAAATTTATGGGCAATGCTGAAAATGCAGATGTGAGCAAGGTGACCTACAAATATGGTTCAGTTACACCAGGTCTGTCAAGAGGAATGGGCACAAATTCCTATCAAATAATGTGAGAAGCGTGTGGAAGGATATCCAAACTGTTTGACCCAAGTCATGCAATTTAAGGTCAATGGTACCAAATATTAATGAAATGTATGTAAACTTGTGACTTTGCAGAAAGTAATAAAAATGCCTTAAAATATTCTCTCTCTCATGATTCTGGCATCTGGCAAATATTAATAATAATGGTAATCCTAATTAATCTAAAACTGGAAAGGTTTATTCTGATTTCATGTCATACGGTAGTGATAAAAATATGCATCTGTGTTTTTTTATATGGTGTATGTAAACTTCGGGTTTCAACTGTGTATATATATATATATATATATATATATATATTTATATATGCTTATTCATGGTCTGCCATTCTCCTTTGGGGAAGTCTGACCACAATCGTATACTATTGTGTGGGACTATTAAAGAGAGTACCACTGACGCTGATGTTAATGTGGTTGTTGGTAGATTAGCTGACTACATTAACTTTTGTATAGATATTCTGGTGCCAGTTAGGCGGCCGTCACACGGAACGATATCTTGCCCGATATCGTTTAAGCGATCTCCTTTTTGATCGCTTAAGCGATATCGGGCAAGATATCGTTGCATGTAATCAAGCGATTTACGATGTTAAATCGCTTGATCGTGACATCGCTGATCTGAGCTCCGGTTCTCAGATCTAGCGATGAACGATGCAACTATCTGCATCATCGTGGTGTATGACACCACGATGATCCATCTCCCAGCGACCGCGCCTATGCTGGGAGATGGTAACTATGGTACACGTCGGGTAACTAAGCGATGCGCGGCGCCTAGTTACCCGATGTGTACCATAGTAACGAGCGAGATCGCGGCTCCGCATCGCTGGTGAGTCTGTCTGTGTGACATCTCACCAGCGATGTGAGCGATATTGTAAGCGATTGCGCGTGCACGTGATCGCTTACAATATCGCTAAAGATGTCGCAGCGTGTGACGGCCCCCTTAAGGAGATCAGATGTTTTGCAAAAAATAAACCCTGGATAACAAAGGAATTAAAACATTTGCTTAACAGGAAAATAAAAGGCATTTAAAATGAAGGACAAAGAGGAAATTAAAATCATACAAAGAGACTTGAATGATAAAATAAAAAATGTACACAAGACTTTCAGAATCAAGCTAGAGGGTAAACTGCCCCACTATAAATCCAGAGAGGTATGGTCAGGAATGAATTTGCTAACTGGTCTTAAGGTGAGGTCGGAGCATGGAAGATGAAGACTGGACAAGGCTAATGAGATGAATGTGCTGTGCCAAAAGTAAGGGGGTAGGAGCTGGGGAACATTCTGCAACATTGAAATTTGGGGATATACAGACTGATTTCAGAATCTCCAAAAATGATGTGAGGAGACAGTTCAGGACACCAATAATTAGGAAAGCAGAAAGGCCAAACGGAACCAGCCCATGTGTCCTTAAAGGGTGTGCAAAGCAAGATGTGTACTGTCTTTCAGAATATATTCAATTGGAGTAGACAATTGCAAAGGGTACCAGTGTTATGGAAAATTTCCTGCTTGGTTCTGGTACCCTAGACTACTTTTCCTGCTTCCTTAAATGACTATCGTCCTCTGTAGCCTTAACATCGCATGCTATGAAATCTTTGGAAAGATTTGTGCTTGCTCACTTGAGTCCAAGGGTGAGGGTTTTTGCTGACCCCCTTCAGTTTGCTTACCGACATAGATTGGGGGATGGATGATGCTGTCATGTCTCTTTTACATACAGTACATTGATTTTTGGACAATGATACAACCACTGTGCACGCTATGTTCTTTGATACCCATAGTGCGTTCAATACCTTACAGCTATTATTACTACGAAAAAAGATGAAAGATATGATGGTGGAGGAGGGGTTGGGAAACTGGATAACTGACTACCTTTCAGACAGGCTGCAATTTGTACAGATAGGAGAGGCTGTGTCTGGCAGATTGAGCAGTTTAAGTGCCCCTTAAGGAACGGTGTTAGCGCCTTTCCTATTCACGTTGTATGCAGCAGATTTACATTATAAATCAGATTTTTGTCACCTCCAAAAATTCTCGGATGACTCTGATAGTCGGATGTATTAGGGGGGAACAAACTAAAGAGGAATATAGAAGGGTGGTGACGGATTTTGAGGATTGGTGCCATGCTATCTGCAACTAAACATAAATAAATCTAAGGCGTTGAGGGTGAACTATAGCAGGAGAAAGATAAAATGTTTACCGGTCACTATTGCTGGTCAAGGGGTGGAGCAGGTGGACAGTTACAAATATTTGGGGGTCCAACTGGATAGCAAACTAGACTGAAGATGTCACACAGAGTGGGTCTACAAAAATGGGATGACCAAACTGTACTTTCTATGGAAACTATGGTCATTTAATGTGTGTGTTAAAATGTTACATATGTTCTACCAGTCCGTAGTGATTGGTTGCTTTGATCATACAGGCTGACGTTCACCTTCATGATCTTCTCTGGGTGACCTTAGGGATACACCTTTGCCAAGCAAACCTTCGTGTAGGACTTGTCCGGAAGATCTTCTCCATAGACTTCGGTGCCTGAGGAAGATATTGCAAGATGACTTGCCACTTGATCAGTATTCTCCCCGCCATGGCTTCCAGTGGGGGAAGGCGTAGGTACAGAGTCCGGTTGGGATGTATGAAGCATTTGCACATGGTCCTCGCTGTCGCACTCTATACACTTGATTGCGATGTCAGAGTCTTCAGCAAGATGTTCGGTAGAGGCACAACATCTGAAGCATACCTCAAACTTCTTCAGAAGCTCCTTACATTGGAGTGGTTTCTTTCTGAAACTGATGCACTTCTTTAGGGGATGTGGCATCTTATGAATGGGGCACTGGCATTTAAAATTTTCCACCCTCTCACCTTTGTTGCTCTCGCCTGGAGCTGATGTTGGTGTTTGCAGAACGTTGGTCGTTTTTGCTGACCCTGGACTGCTGCAGTTTTTGTCGTTAGAGCGTGTGCCCTTGTATTTAAGAGGAGATGTCATGGAGCTGCTGAGTTCCTCATAGCAGAAGCTTGTATCAGTCTTTCACTCTGTAATCTCTTTGATGAAGTTGCAGAAGTAGGAGAACAGAGGGAAGCAGACTTGATGTTGTCTTTTACATCTTGACCCTCACATAGTTCACTTTTCTTGCACATTACTTGGCAGCTTAGCAACTATGCAATTCACCCCACAAGAGGTGCCTAGATAGCTGAGGCCAGGTAGATGCATATCTGTCATAGCCAGCTGGAACTCAGACAACAGGTCACTGAGTTCTTGGAATTTTGAACTGTCCTTTCCAGATATTTTAGTGAAATCCTGTAGTCTCTTGAACATCGCTTTTTCTATGGCTTCAGGACTGCTGAAACCTTTCTCTAAACTTTCCCATGTGAACATAAGACTAGCAGTTGGATCACTGATATGGAAATATCTGAGTCTCTTAATCCATTCTGTTTATTGCTGTCCCAACCATCTGATTAGTAAGTCCAGCTCTTCAGCTGCAGTAATGCCAAGGTCACTACTTGCGGTTTTGAAGGCCCACTTCCACCCTCTGTAGTTTTCGGGTTGGTAGTCCACTCTTTTGAGGCCCGTGTTAACAAGCTCTCGGCGAATAATGTACCTTGCAAAGTCGGACATGTCTGTTCTAGCATTGTCTATGTGAGTTTTAGCTTCTTGTTTCAGAAATGTGGGAAAGTATGGAGTGCCATAGGCATTTAGTGCAGCAACTGGTGGAATATATATAACCTCTTATATGTGAGGATGGAACTACGTGGTTGTCAAGAGTATAGTGATTTACCAACATATTGGGTTGCATGTAGCTGTTGGCATATGGAATTTGCTGACGTGCAGGGTCTGGATGCATATTGGAACATGAAGGAGGTTCGGGTTTCAATGTTGGTGGTGCATTGGACTGACCTTGAAAGCTGGGTGCTGTAGGTGAATTAGCGTATTTATTAGGGATGGGCGAATCTACTCGCTAGGACTCGTTACTCAGCGAGTAGTAAGGGACTCGCAGGACTCGGTACTCTGCGAGTTTCCCAGCGTTTACTCGCACGAGTCCAATGCAAATGAATGGCAAACGCTGACAAAACTAGGATTGCCATTGTTTGCATTAGACTCGGCTACTGTGCCAGTGATAGCAGGGAAACTCGCAAATAACTGCTGTTACATTGAGAGCCGAGTCCAGCTGTCTTCTCTGCCGCAGCTCCAGGGTCCTAGAGCCCGCCTGCTCACAGACATGATGTAGCAGTGCTGAGATTGTTCTCAGTCTGCTCATTCCCTGTGCATAGACATCTATATCTATGCACAGGGGATGTAGCAGAGAGGACATCGCGTTTTGAACTACGTCGGACGGAAGAGGATTTTTTTAATTAAAGATGGAGTCCCTAATGGCTTTTTTTTTTATTTCAAATAAAAATTTTTCTCTGTGTTTTTTTAACCCTTTATTGGAGATTCTTAGTGGCCGGGTCAAACGTGGCCTGACATTAAGAATCTCGGGCTTAATACCAGCTTGTATAACAAAGCTGGTATTAACCCCTTTATTACCCAGCGTGCCACCGCCACCAGGGCCGCTGAAAGAGCGGGGTTCAGCGCCAAAGGATGGCGCTTCAATGAACGCGCCATCTTCTGGGGCGGCTGCGGGCTGCAATTTGCAGCGGGGGGTGCCCAGAAAGCTTGGGCATCCCTGCGCTGCGGATTCCAGCCCCCAGCTGCTTAGCTGTACCTGGCAAGACATAGAAATTGCGCGGAGCCCCACGCATTTTTTTTTTATTATTTCATGAATTTCAGAGTCTCAGAGTCAGAGTCTCAGAGTCAGAGTCTCAGAGTCAGAGTCTCAGAGTCTATGAGTCAGAGTCTCAGAGTCAGAATCTCAGAGAGTCAGAGTCAGAATCTCAGAGTGTCAGAGTCAGAGTCAGAATCTCAGAGAGTCAGAGTCAGAATCTCAGAGAGTCAGAGTCAGAATCTCAGAGAGTCAGAGTCAGAATCTCAGAGAGTCAGAGTCAGAATCTCAGAGAGTCAGAGTCAGAATCTCAGAGTCTCAGAGAGTCAGAGTCAGAATCTCAGAGAGTCAGAGTCAGAGTCAGAATCTCAGAGAGTCAGAGTCAGAATATGCAAATAGAGTCTGTGGAGCCTCATTTAAGAGTCTCAACACAGGAATAGCCAGATCTTCCTCTAGTGAAGGACCTAGCCATGATAACCACCATATTAAGTGGCCTTTTGAGTCAATATCCGGCTCTTTACAAGCTTAAAGATATGACAAGGGAATACCAAGGCCAGGTATCCATCCACAGACAGCTGTTTCTGGGTGTTGCCCCTCATCAGTGTGGAGTAGGATTCTGGCTAGGTGGGAGCAATGCCTAGTAGACCAACAAAACAAAGTATTCACTGATCTCAGGGAGACCAGTTCAAGAAAACACTGCGGGCAGCCGGCTAAAGCGCTCAACACAGTGAATTCCTAGGCCCATTGCCCCTGGGAATTTAGAATATGCAAATAGAGTCTGTGGAGCCTCATTTAAGAGTCTCAACACAGGACTAGCCAGATCTTCCTCTAGTGAAGGACCTAGCCATGATAACCACCATATTAAGTGGCCCTTTGAGTCAATATCCGGCTCTTTACAAGCTTAAAGATATGACAAGGGAATACCAAGGCCAGGTATCCATCCACAGACAGCTGTTTCGGGGTGTTGCCCCTCATCAGTGTGGAGTAGGATTCTGGCTAGGTGGGAGCAATGCCTAGTAGACCAACAAAACAAAGTATTCACTGATCTCAGGGAGACCAGTTCAAGAAAACACTGCGGGCAGCCGGCTAAAGCGCTCAACACAGTGAATTCCTAGGCCCATTGCCCCCTGGGAATTTAGAATATGCAAATAGAGTCTGTGGAGCCTCATTTAAGAGTCTCAACACAGGACTAGCCAGATCTTCCTCTAGTGAAGGACCTAGCCATGATAACCACCATATTAAGTGGCCCTTTGAGTCAATATCCGGCTCTTTTCAAGCTTAAAGATATGACAAGGGAATACCAAGGCCAGGTATCCATCCACAGACAGCTGTTTCGGGGTGTTGCCCCTCATCAGTGTGGAGTAGGATTCTGGCTAGGTGGGAGCAATGCCTAGTAGACCAACAAAACAAAGTATTCACTGATCTCAGGGAGACCAGTTCAAGAAAACACTGGCGGGCAGCCGGCTAAAGCGCTCAACACAGTGAATTCCTAGGCCCATTGCCCCCTGGGAATTTAGAATATGCAAATAGAGTCTGTGGAGCCTCATTTAAGAGTCTCAACACAGGAGTCAGAGTCAGAATCTCAGAGTCTCAGAGTCAGAGTCAGAATCTCAGAGTCAGAGTCAGAATCTAAGAGAGTCAGAGTCAGAGTCAGAATCTCAGAGTCTCAGAGTCTCAGAATCTCAGAGAGTCAGAGTCAGAATCTCAGAGAGTCAGAGTCAGAATCTCAGAGAGTCAGAGTCAGAATCTCAGAGAGTCAGAGTCAGAATCTCAGAGAGTCAGAGTCAGAATCTCAGAGTCTCAGAATCTCAGAGTCTCAGAGAGTCAGAGTCAGAGTCTCAGAGAGTCAGAGTCAGAATCTCAGAGTCTCAGAATCTCAGAGTCTCAGAGTCAGAGTCAGAATCTCAGAGAGTCAGAGTCAGAATCTCAAAGTCTCAGAATCTCAGAGTCTCAGAGAGTCAGAGTCAGAGTCAGAATCTCAGAATCTCAGAATCTCAGAGTCTCAGAGTCTCAGAGTCTCAGAATCTCAGAGTCTCAGAGTCTCAGAAAGTCAGAGTCAGAGTCAGAATCTCAGAGAGTCAGAGTCAGGGTCAGAATCTCAGAGAGTCAGAGTCAGAGTCAGAATCTCAGAGAGTCAGAGTCAGAGTCAGAATCTCAGAGTCTCAGAGTCAGAGTCAGAATCTCAGAGTCTCAGAGTCAGAATCTGAGAGTCAGAGTCAGAATCTCAGAGAGTCAGAGTCAGAATCTCAGAGAGTCAGAGTCAGAATCTCAGAGTCTCAGAATCTCAGAGTCTCAGAGAGTCAGAGTCAGAGTCAGAATCTCAGAGTCTCAGAGAGTCAGAGTCAGAATCTCAGAATCTCAGAGTCTCAGAATCTCAGAGTCTCAGAATCTCAGAGTCTCAGAGAGTCAGAGTCAGAGTCAGAATCTCAGAGAGTCAGAGTCAGAATCTCAGAGTCTCAGAGTCAGAGTCAGAATCTCAGAGTCTCAGAGAGTCAGAGTCAGAGTCAGAATCTCAGAATCTCAGAGTCTCAGAATCTCAGAGAGTCAGAGTCAGAATCTCAGAGAGTCAGAGTCAGAATCTCAGAGAGTCAGAGTCAGAATCTCAGAATCTCAGAGTCTCAGAATCTCAGAGTCTCAGAGTCAGAGTCAGAATCTCAGAGAGTCAGAGTCAGAATCTCAGAGAGTCAAAGTCAGAATCTCAGAGAGTCAGAGTCAGAATCTCAGAGAGTCAGAGTCAGAATCTCAGAGTCTCAGAATCTCAGAGTCTCAGAGAGTCAGAGTCAGAGTCAGAATCTCAGAATCTCAGAGTCTCAGAATCTCAGATTTAGAGTCAGAATCTCAGAGATTCAGAGTCAGAATCTCAGAGAGTCAGAGTCAGAATTTCAGAGAGTCAGAGTCAGAGTCAGAATCTCAGAGTCAGAATCTCAGAATTTCATGAAATAATTTCAAAAAAATGCGTGGGGCATCTGGCGCTGAACCCCGCTCTTCCAGCGGCCCTGGTGGCGGTGGTACGCTGGGTAATAAAGAGGTTAGGGCCAGCTTTGTATTATTAGCTGGCCCTAAGCCCGAAATTTATGGCGGTCACGCCAATATTAGACATGACCGCCATGAATTTCTATTAAATTGTTTTAACAAAAAACACAACACAGAGAAAAATTTTTATTAGAAATAAAAAAAAAAGCCATTAGAGACTCCATCTTTAATTAAAATAATCCTCTTCCGTCCGACGCAGTCCAAAACGCGATGTCCTCTCTGCTCATCCCTGTGCATAGATATAGATGTCTATGCACAGGGAATGAGCAGACTGAGAACAATCTCAGCACTGCTACATCAGGCAGCAGGCAGGCTCTAGGACCCTGGAGCTGTGGCAGCCAGCACACTGAGCAGACAGGACTCTTATCTGTGCGAGTTTCCCAGCGATTACAGTTGCAAAGTAAACGAGTCCAATGCAAATAAATGAGAAAACTAGGATTGCTTCAGGCTGAAGCTTCCGAGACACATCTGCGATTTGTAAATCTCACACTACTCGCTATTACTCGCTTCCCCATTCATTAACATTGGACTCGCTAGACTCGCAACGAGTAGCGAGTCCTGTGCTCGGACTCGCTAGATTCAAGCGATTCCGAGTAATTTAGGATTCGCCCATCACTAGTATTTATGCCTTGGAGAAGTGTCGATACTGACAGGAATATTGGTGGTCATCAACAGATTGACATTTTGGCTCAGTACAGTCTCTTGTACGCTTAAGTAGTCTTCTGTATCGATTTCACACAAACTGATGCTGCCTCTTTGACTCCCGCTTAGAGCTTATTCAAAGACCTTTAACCTTGCCATGGCTGCTGCATGCTCACATTCCTTTTATAGGACTTCTTTTTTTACCTTCTTACATAGTCTCAGCTTCCATGTCTGACTTTTGTGTGCACATTCAACTTCCATGTCAGCCTTCCTTTGGGCGAAGACGGCTTGTACTTTAGTAGTTTCCGCTTCGGCATGCGCTCTTATAAGCTGCGTAGTGAGGGTAGAGAATTTTGATGAGATTGATATGGATGATGGCTTTGAGTACTTAGAGGACCTGGATTTGTGAAATGACATTTCCGACATCTGTGTGGTTTTTGCTTCCATTTTATTCACGATGTTGCACACAGTGCAGTCTCATTCAGAATTGAGTTGTTGAAAGCTCTGAAGCTTCTTTAGTGACTCTGGCATGTTTAGCCTCACCAGGATGGAGGTGTATTTGTCACAAGAATCCTTGAAAGATTTGTATGATAAGCCTAATTGTTCCAGGGTTCCCTATGGTGGTAACTCATGAGCACCAAAAATAGATAAGACAGTCATGTGATTCATCACTCTTTGCCATAGGGAATATACTTTGGAAATTATTTTACATTTAGTGGTCTCTAGATTATCTTTGACCTTCCATGTAGGTTTAGTTAAGTGTTTGGATCTCTCACTAAAGGCTGAGTGAGGGTCTGTGTCTTTGTCTTTGTTTCAAGTCAGGCAAAGTATGAGAAATTCTACCACCTTCTGCCATAGTGCACAAGAATGCAAAGGTGAGGGCTGTTCTGCTTCTAGCTGCAGAGATGAGTTCTGACATATAATGTTGCTTGTGAGCAGCTGCACAGACAGAGAGTCTGCAGATACTGTGCAAGCTGCTGTGTCTTTACTATTGGCTAGAAAGATGTTCCTTTATCTGGATTGTAAACTGTATACTGTTCTTGGTGTCAGACCACTCTTTTTACTATTCTGACTCCTCATGCAGTATGACTAACTAGTGCACAAAGTATCAATTCGTATTAAGTGTCATACTCACATGCAATCATCCTCAGATAGTTCCAACTCGACCACATCGACTTAAATTAAGAATCTGGGAAAAATAGAGATTAATTCCACTGAAACTGTGTATTATAGTACAATGTAGCAGGTAGAAAGAGTGATCCAAGTAAGAGCAGCACAACATGTAGCATGAAAGATGGCTACAGCAGAATAATAATGGGGAAGAAGGGAGGACCAAGGCTAACATCATCAGACTACACTAGAGAGGAAGGGACAAACTACCAAAGGCAGGGATACTGCCTGGCAACAGCAAATGCAATGCATAGTATAGAAAATACACAACAAATTATTCCTATTCATGGGACATAAAAGTATATCATCTTCATTATTTATTAATTTTTTTTATATTAAAACCAAATGACATATGCATGTACAAAAAAGATATATGGATAGCACACGGAAATAAAAAACTGATACACAGATGCTCTACGCATATGAAAACCAAACATATGGAACACAATATGGAAGTAAAAATGTTCATTTTTTTCTGGATGCAAGTGGACAATTCAGCATATGTTTATCTGAACCCGACCTTCATGTGTCAGTTTTTATATCATGTGGGGGCAGTCAGAGTCACGCAATACAACTATACAAACACATCCTTAGGTCAGGTTCTGACAAGTATATGAAAAATCAGCCATTTTAAGTCCAGAAACCCAATTTTTGTTGTGCATCCATATTGTATCTGAATGTCTGTTCTCCATATCCGTATTGCATCTGTATGTGGGTTTTTCATTTTTTATTTCCCATCTGTATTTGTATATACAGTTTTTTACTTGAACATTTTAATATATGGTAAAGGACCAATACTGTTTTCTACCTTAATAATGTTAATGGATCCTTGAAAAATGCATGGCAGACAGATGGTAAACTGAATGTGATCTGCTTTTACAGACACTCACTTCTAACAGGTGGGTCTGATCTCGAATATGGATCAAATTAGTGTATTTTTTTTTACACATATACTGCATATATTCAGTACATGTGTAAAAATGTTCATGTGAATAAGTTCATCAATTTGCATTGGTCCCCGTGCTGTATACTTGCTACACATTTTGCATATGAACAACACATGAATGTTTAAAATGTTGATGTGAACAAGAACTTACAGGAGCATATAGATCTTTTCTTTCATTAGAAACACAAATGCAGTTTTTTGAGCCTAAGCCAAAAGTGTATGCAGAGGGAGGGAAAACTTTGAGTCTTCTATTCTTCTATATATGTCCATTTCACCAGACTACACAAGTGGCTTTTTATAACCTAAGGCCAGAGACACACTATGCAAGATGCATGCAAGATACCCACATGAGTCTCCCATGACTCACCCAGAACGGCCCCGCCTCTCTAGATGGGAACGTGGAGCTCCATTGAAACATGAGCAGCTGACACTCTCCCGTTCAAAGAGGCGGCGTTCGTTCTGGGTGAGTCATGGGAGACTCATGCAAGTATCTTGAATTCATCTCGCATAATGTGTCTCCGCCCTTACACCCAATATATTAAATATACAATGAGGCACAAAATTTATATATACATATGGAAAAATCTGTAACCTTGATATTTAACACTGCACAAGAGATGGAATGTGTGTATTAAGAAACAAAATGCTATTTTAGCTTATAAAAAAACAAAATTTGCACCTTAGTCTATTACAAACCAACTTGACGACCACTATCCTAATGACCCAAACTAACAGCATTATAGGGTCTATGATATTTTCTGTTTGGATCATTAGCATTATAGCGATACTACAGGGAGAGAATGTGCCCCTATTACACATGTCTGAAACTATTTAAAATGTTTAATCAAATAAGAGCGAGATACACAACCTGTTAGATTTTTCTAGGGAGTTCAGAATGGTCCAGATATTTTTTTCTTTAAAATTATCTTTTCCCTTGAAATCCACAAATACATGCAAAGAATCATGAGAACCTGACCCAGTCTTTGCACACACAAATATTTACAGACACCCATACACTTCTGTATGATACAGAACACTGATTTTGACATTATTCTTCAATAACTTAATGATATTGAGAATAAATGATAGCTTGGGACGTGATTAATTTTGTTAACATCAGATGGTTAAGTGCACTGATTAAAATAAATGATCCTCTTGTGAGCCATGTGCTAAGTTTCACCGAGGAGTTAGTGTTTTGATTTCAGGTCAGGACAAAAAAATTAGTTTGTCTCTTCCAAAAGTCTGGCCAAGAATGGAGCTAATGATAGAACAGATGCTTGGCACAGCGCACGGCTGGCATCGGACTATGAAGACCAGAAGGAGTTTATCTGCTTAATTTATATGTGGTTACTAATACAAATAGTATTAGTGAAGTATAGGTAATTAAATAGGTAGTGACATCATACACAATCCTTCAGTAAACTAAATATGATCATGATACTAATGAAGGTATCAGTATTAAGCAATGATAACATCACTTTGCTTTGTGTAATGAATGACTTTAGAAGGCAATACAAAAGGCAGAGGAGTGCTACTCATAGTCAAAATCTACTTTTCTTTAGGCCTCTCTCAGACGGCTGCATGTAAAATAAAAAATTACCATTTCTCATCTGTGCGTTTATGGGGTGTACCCAGGATCAAAACTGGGGGGTGGTTGTTCAGTTTTATAGCCCCCATCACTGGTAATCCTGGTATATAGCCCCCATCACTGGTATAGCACACCCATCTCTGGTATATAGCCCCATCACTGGTATATTGTCCCCCCATCATTGGTATATAGCCCCCCATCCTGGTAATTCTGGTATATAGCCTTATCACTGGTATACTGGTATAGCGCCTCCATCACTGGTATATAGCCCCATCACTGGTATATAAACCCCCATCACTGGTATATAAGCCCCTATCAATGGTATTTAGACCCCCAATCACTGGTATACTCGACCCCCTCAATCATCACAGTATATGCCCCCATGCTGCTGCACACAATAAAATAATAAAGAATTGATCTCACCCTTCATCGCTGTCCTGCAGGCACCGCGGTGTCCTCCGGTCTTCCTGCTTGTCCCCTGGTTCTCTTCATGTGATTGGTGCAACAGCTGCCTCCTGCAGCACCTTCTCACCGCCCACCCCCCGCTGACACTAAACACTGACACGAGTATAAGTCGAGGGGGGCACTTTTCAGCACAAAAAGTGTGCTGAAAAACTTGGCTTATACTTGAGTATATGCAGTATTATTTTTTTTTTGCTTCTGGGGGGGGGAAGCTGTCCCCCCCCGCCCCTTGCTGGGTACGCCCATGTACAGTTCGTTAAATCTGATGTTCATTCACACAAAGGAAATCTATGAAAAACACATACAATACACGAAATATTAGTGCATCTCAATGAATTAGAATATCATCAAAAGTTAATTTATTTCAGTAATTCAATAAAAGGGGTGAAATGCATATATCATATAGTGTCATTACAAACAGAGTAATCTATTTCAAGTGTTTATTTCTGTAAGTGTTGATGATTATGGCTTACAGCGAATGAAAACCCAAAGGTCATTGTTACAGAAAATTAAAGTAGGGAGGATGAAGGGTTATAAATCATGCTGCCATATTCCATGAGACATCAAAGGGTGAATGTAATATTGATTTATTAGTCAACCTGTTTCAGGACTCCTAGAAACACCCTTAACGTACCTTTACACGTGACAACTTTCAAAGGTATTTCACTGGCAACTTACTGGTTGCAGTGAAATCATGGACACATTGTTCTATTTTGTTGCTGTGTACAAATGTAACAATGTGTCCATGATTTCACTGCAACCAGCAAACTGCAAGTGAAATTGCCTAGCAAAATTGCTGTGTGTGAAGCTACCTTTAGACATGGCAATATGACATTGATTTTTGATGATATTTTAATTCATTGAGAAGCACTATTAAGTACAAATAATGTAAAAACTTAAAGGGTTAAAAATAAGCCTTAACGAGTGGTTAGGAAATAACTTAGTTAACACTAGGCTAATACTCAGTGATCCTGAGTATGTATGTTCAAACTCTACTCCATTCATTGTCCATGGGACTGCCAGAGAAAGTCAAGTACAATGCTCCACTACGGTATCTCCAGCAATCACCTAGCCAATGAATGGAGCAAAGGTCGAACAAAAACACCACCACTCCATTCAAAACAGTGCTCTACATTGGCCCGTTCTTCTTTTTCCGCAGCTCCCTTACTTGGGATCACTGAGGGTCTCTGCTGTTGGATCCCCAATGATGAGCAAATATTTCCTATCCTATAAACTAGGGATCCCCAACCTGTAGGTCAGGAGCAACATGTGGCTTGCTGGCCAGTGATGTGTGGCTCGTGGTTGTCTGTCAGCTTCGTATATAAGCACCAGGTCTAGCAAACTGCTATCAAGAGTGGCTGGACAGAATAAAAGGGGGGTAAAACCCCCCAACATAAAGGGAGGCCGACATAACAGGGTTAAGGCGGGAATGAGAAGTGTGTTACTAGGTAGATTAGAAGGAGAGGTTATTAGCTGTAGGGTTAATAGTGGGATGGGATTATAGTAGAAGGGGTGGAGGCTTAGTTTAGGACAATTTACAGTGGGGGGAATTATTTGAGAAAAAGGGGGGAGGAGTAATTAGGAGGTGGGGAGTAACAAGGTGGGGCCATATAAAAGGGGGCCACCATTTTGAGGGGTCAGCCATTTTGGGTTCACTGACCCCTGTTGAGGATCAGGACCCCTCGATTGTTGCCCCTGTAGTGCTTACCTGGACTCTTCCTTGAGATGGAGACCGTGGAGGACATGCTCCAGGACCTTAGAGATGCTGCTGGTGTGTGTAGAGCTCAGTGGCTGCAGGCTTCTATGAGGAATCTGCTGCAGGGGGAGGAGGGGGAGCACAGTCAGCCTCCCCTCTGTTCGCTCTGGCAGCGGAGGGCTAAGCCTCCGGCGCGCTTTAGCCCTGATTCTCCCCCTCGGGTCCGGCGTCGCTCTAGGAGCCCACCTCGGGATGCTCCAGGCCGGGATGCAGGCTGGACTTCTGCCTCCCGACATCCCTGGCCTGGGAGGAATCCTGCCAGGCGACGGGACCCGCAACCGGGGGAGGTGTCGGCCTCCCCTGCTACTCCGACGTCGTTGGAGGCTGGGAGACGTGGGAGCATCGCGGCGCAGGGTAGGCTTGCGGCTGCAGAGGCACTGAGGTCCGGGAACAGTACCACCACAGCGGGGAAGCCGCAGAAGACTGGGGGATGGTTGCAGATCGAACAGCAGGGCTGCAGCGCCATCTAGTGATGTCGGGCAGCAAACGGCTGGCCCAGGTCATCATCATTTTCATGCAGCAGGCACTTCGAGCCTCCCTCTGGAGAGGGGGGCTCATCTATTACAGGAGAGCTTCAAGATGATCCAGGATAGGATGGTCGGCCAGAAGCAGGACCCTCCGCTGCTGGGCTCACAACACCCAGGCAGCCAGGTGAGAGCCCATCATCATTTTATATTGCAGAGACCCCCTTGTCACTGGCTGGTCCTGGGGGGATTTAGATATAGCCGGTTTCATAGGATACATGGCGCTTTACATTTTCGAGGGTAGACAAAGACAAGTGGTCAAAGATGGCCACAAACTAAGACAAATGACGACAAATCCACAATTAGTCGTACGGGTACAATAAGGCCGGGGTCCTGTCCGCGAGGGCTCACAGTCTAGAGGGGTGGGGAGGGAGACAGTAGGTGGGGGAGAGGTGAGATGGTGCATTGGATAGGGTCTCAGTGTGTGTTGTAGGCTTGTAGGAAGAGGTGGGTCTTCAGGTTTTTCTTGAAGGTTCCCAGGGTCGGGGAGTGTCTGATGTGGTGGGGAGGGAGTTCCAGAGTCTGGCAGAAGCACAAGAGAAGTCTTGTGTGTGGTTGTGGGAGGTGGAGGTGCGGGAGTTGAGAGAAGGAGTTCCTGAGAGGAACGCAGGTTGCTTGAGGGGAGGTAGCGGGAGACTAGGTCAGAGATGTAGGGAGGGGACAGGTTGTGTATGGCCTTGTATGTCAGGATTAGGGTTTTGAAGCGAGATCGCTGGGGGAAGGGGAGCCAGTGGAGGGCTCGGCGGAGAGGGGAGGCGGGGGAGTAACGGGGAGATAGGTGGATGAGTCGGGCAGCAGAGTTGAGGATGACGCGGAGAGGTGCGAGGGAGGAGGCAGGGAGGCCGGTGAACGGGAGGTTGCAGTAGTCCACGCGGGAGATGATGAGGGCGTGGACAAGTGTCTTGGCCGTGTTGTGGTCAAGGAAGGAACAGATACTTTTGTACAGGGCTGGAGGGAGTTATTGGCCAGATTAGAGGCAGGGTGGGCATCTGGTGTTGACTCTCCTTTTTCGGAATCCCCGTTTGCATCGTGGGCTGGGGCTGACAGGGGGAGGGTTCATTACTCGCTGACCAGTCAGCCTGGGCGAGCACCTTTTGACAGTGCAACTGCGTCCACTGCTTTATATGTGTCAGATGGGCTGGCAGGGGTACGTGGGACGGCGGGGCAGGTGGCTGTAGCGGTATTGCCGGGGATGGGGTTGATAGAGAACCTTGGGGTGGTTGTGGGGACTGTGGCAGTACGCCCTAAAGGGGCAGATCCCTCGGTGCCGACAGCCGAGCAGACAGATGAGGGAGTACAGGACTCTGTGCGTTTGGACGACGCTGCAAAAATGCAAAGTTTATGTTTATTTTGAGGGGCCCCTGGGTTCACATTTGAAACAGGAGGTCCGGGAGAAGATCTGGAGGAATAAATATGTGGAGATATTTTCTCTGCTGCCATTGGAGTGTTTTAATTCAGACCGTTCGCAGCAGGAGGACTCCAAGAAGGAGGACGAGGAAAAGAAACGGTATCGTTTAATTCCTCTAACGTTTTCGAATTGGTTGCAGGCATTTGCCATATTGGCAAATGTGATAGGTGAAAAGGCGCCTGAGCATTGTTCGGCACTTTTTTGCTACATGGACGCCATCGGCGAGGCGCATAGGGTGTATGGTGGATCAGCCTGGCTCCGGTATGATGAGTAATTTAGGCAACGCAAAGCGGTTCGATCCAGCATATGGTGGGATCATAAGGATATTGCTCTGTGGCTGAGAGTGATGGCCACGGTGAGATCGTTGCAAGGGAGCCAGTCCTTTCAGGAGGGCCCAGGCGAGATACTCAGGAGCGATGCAGCGAGGCCTGTGTTTTTTGTTCAATGAGGGCGGCTGTAAGTTTGGGTCAAAATGCAAGTTTAAACACAAGTGTACTTTGTGCGGAGGTAGTCACTGAGCGGCAAAATGCTTTAGGGGTGCCAAAGGGAAGGGACACGAGGGTCCTGACAAGAGGGGTGACCCTGGTATGAGTACGAGAGATGGTCCCCTTTCTAAATAGGTACCCGGACAGGGAGGTGGAGGCCTTACTACTGTTGGGTTTCACTGATGGTTTTAAAATCCTGTCCGTTGACGGGATATTTAGTTGTTCTACTAAGAATTTGCGTTCAGCATTACAATTTCCTGAGGTTGTTACTAAAAAACTGGAGAGTGAAGTGGCTTTGGGGCGAACAGCTGGTCCGTTTCCGGTTCCGCTGTTCCCTAATTTGAGAGTATCACCGTTAGGGGTGGTCCCCAAAAAAGAACCGGGAAAATTTCGGTTAATCCATCTTCTCTCGTTTCCAAAGGGCTCTTCAGTTAATGATGGGATTGACCCAAATTTGTGTTGTGTAGTTTACACGTCGTTCGATTCAGCAGTTGAATGGGTATGTCGGTTGAGTAAAGGAGCACTCCTCGCAAAGACGGATGTAGAGTCAGCATTCAGACTCTTGCCCGTTCATCCGGACAGCATGCATCTGCTGGGATGTTTTTGGAGTGGTTTGTTTTTTGTGGATCGTTGCCTCCTCATGGGGTGTTCCTTATCTTGCGCTTACTTCGAACTTTTTAACACTTTTGTGGAGTGGGTGGTAGGGTACGTTTCAGGCTTAAAATCTGTCATCCATTACTTGGATGATTTTTTGTGCATTGGAAGGGCAGGCTCGAGCAAATGTTCACTGTTGTTGCGGACGATGGAGAGCGTCACGCTGAGGTTCGGGATCCCGTTGGCCAATGATAAGACTGAGGGTCTGGTGACTACTATCAGTTTTTTAGGGTTTGTCATTGACACTGTCAGGATGGAATGCCGTCTCCCTGACGAAAAATTGATAGCTCTGAAAGCGGAGGTTCGGAGATTTCAAGGCGTGAAAAAGGTTACCTTGCGGGAGTTGCAGTGATTGCTTGGTAAACTTAATTTCGCTTGTTGCATCATGCCTATGGGGCGGGTGTTTAGTAGGCGACTGCGGGCATTAAGGCGCCGCACCATTTTGTGCAGTTAAGAAGTGAGTTGCGTGACGATTTGAAAATTTGGGCGGCATTCCCGATTTTTTATCTGATCCGATTTAAATGGCTGGGGGAGGACTGTGGGAGGTTTTGGGAGTGGTCTAGGATATTGAGCATGCTCAATACAGAAAATTGGATCCGATTTTCTATCTGATCCGATCCCCATAGACTCCCATATTATTTTAATCGGATCCGATGCAATCCGATTTTTGAATCGGATACTAAAATCGCAGCAGTCTACCATTTTGGCTCCTGAAAAAAATCGTACAGCATCGGATTGGAGACAAATCAGATGCCATTAAGTGCAAATCCGATCCGATCCCCATTGGAAAACATGGGGGCTAATTCGGATCAGATGCTGTCCGATTTTCATCGGACAGCATCAGATTGAACAAAATCGCAATGTGAAACCAGCCTAAGGAGAATTCATTTTAATTTAGATATCTGCAAGGAAACTTGTCAATAGATGCTTACCACTTGATCTGAGAGTCAGAGACCCTAATTCAAGCGATGTGTATCTTAGGCTGCTTTCACACTGCGATTTATTGTAAAACGGACAGCCATGGATCAGATTTGGCCCCCATGTATCCCTATGGCCAACCGATTTGATCGGATTTGGCCTTAATGGCATCCGATTTGTGTAGGATCCGATTCTGTCTGATTTTTTGCTGCACCCAAAATCGGTCTGCGGAAAATTACATGTGGGCCTATGGGGTGCCGGACACACGCCGGAGAGGTGAGGATGTTTTTTTTTTTTTTAACCCTTGCTTCAGTCCCGCAATGTATATATATACATTGCAGGAGTGAAAGTGCCCGGCTTGCCTGTGCTTTGCAGGCCCGGGCTCTCTGTGTCCGGGTCCGTGAAAATCATGGACCTGGACACAGAAAGGGCATCTGGAGGTCACCTCCGATGCAGTCCTTTCCTGTCCGCAGCCTTACTGAGCCACTTGCAGTTTTGATAAAATCACAGATTTATCAGCAGAAGATTATCACTGGAGAACTAGTAAACTTGCTGTCATGTAGTCCTCCTATTCATCAGTTTTGCAAATCCCTGCCCATCACTGATCGCTAACTTTCTGCCTATGCACAGTGTACACAGAAAGCTGCTAATCAGTGGTCTGTGAAGAGTTACATAGGACTCGGCAGTCAAGAAACCGGTACATTGGAAAGATTTGATTAGCAAATTGTGATTTTTATCAAAACATCAGCAAGCAGCCAAGTAATTGACACATCAATGGAATCAGGGTCTCCTCTTTCAAATGAGGAAGCAAAAACCTGGTGACAGGTTCGCTTTAAAAATATAGGGTGATTACCAAGAACAGTCACATGTAGTGAAGCATCATATCACAAGGTTGCCTGCCTGCATTTTTCTGTTATCACAAAAGTTGTAAAATGATGATAATTACAATGACTATGAACTGCTCATAAAATCATGGAAACATCACATCTTATTTCATGTACAGTGGAAAAAGTGAAAAAAGTTCTGTATTTTTACTGTCTGTCCAGGAATTTCTTATCAGTTGTCAAACCTGCTGTAGCATCATGCGGTACATATAGTGACACCGACATAAGACCCGGAGAACTGGAGAATAGTGAGTTATTTGCATAATTATAGGGTTATTATTTTTTAATGAGACCCTGAATCTGCTTCTTATAGATTATGTTGTACAGCTGAAACAATGTTACAACATTTTACTAATGTCTCTATGGATATATCCATATAGTATGAGATTCAATGGCTAGCACACGATAGGTGTGGGGGTATGGTGCTAGTGAAGGAGGCTCGTAAGTCCCACATAAATGTCTATTAGAATCACTGCACACATACACTTAAGGAGTTTTTTTGCTTGTTGGTGAAATTTATTGAAACAAGTGCTCTTATAGTGATTGCGACAGAATTCTGTCGCAATCACTATAAGAGCACTTGTTTCAATAAATTTCACCAACAAGCAAAAAAACTCCTTAAGTGTATGTGTGCAGTGATTCTAATAGACACATATGGATATATCCAGGGCGTAACTAGAACTGGCAGGGCCCCATAGCAAACTTTTGAACGGGGCCCCCTCCAAGACACGCCCCCCAATGACACGCCCCTTCAAGACGCACCCCCTTACAGGCCCCAGCAGTATATACAGCAGCCCCAGTGGTATACAGCAGCCTCCTCAGTGGTATATACAGGCCCCAGCAGTATTACAGCAGCCTCCGCAGTGGTGGTATATACAGGCCCCAGTGGTGGTATAAGAGCCCCTGGTGGTGGTATATACAGGCCCCTGGTGGTAGTATACAGAGCCCCTGGTGGTGGTATATACAGGCCCCTGGTGGTAGTACACAGAGCCCCTGGTGGTGTGGTATATACAGGCCCCTGGTGGTAGTATACAGAGCCTCTGGTGGTAGTATACAGAGCCCCTGGTGGTGTGGTATATACAGGCCCCTGGTGGTAGTATACAGAGCCCCTGGTGGTGTGGTATATACAGGCCCCTGGTGGTAGTATACAGAGCCCCTGGTGGTGTGGTATATACAGGCCCCTGGTGGTAGTATACAGAGCCCCTGGTGGTGTGGTATATACAGGCCCCTGGTGGTAGTATACAGAGCCCCTGGTGGAGGTATATACAGGCCCCTGGTGGTAGTATACAGGCCCCTGGTGGTAGTATACAGAGCCCCTGGTGGTGTGGTATATACAGGCCCCTGGTGGTAGTATACAGAGCCCCTGGTGGTGTGGTATATACAGGCCCCTGGTGGTAGTATACAGAGCCCCTGGTGGTGTGGTATATACAGGCCCCTGGTGGTAGTATACAGAGCCCCTGGTGGAGGTATATACATGCCCCTGGTGGTAGTATACAGAGCCCCTGGTGGTGGTATATACAGGCCCCTGGTGGTAGTATACAGAGCCCCTGGTGGTGGTATATACAGGCCCCTGGTGGTAGTACACAGAGCCCCTGGTGGTGTGGTATATACAGGCCCCTGGTGGTAGTATACAGAGCCTCTGGTGGAGGTATATACAGGCCCCTGGTGGTAGTATACAGAGCCCCTGGTGGTGTGGTATATACAGGCCCCTGGTGGTAGTATACAGAGCCCCTGGTGGTGTGGTATATACAGGCCCCTGGTGGTAGTATACAGAGCCCCTGGTGGTGTGGTATATACAGGCCCCTGGTGGTAGTATACAGAGCCCCTGGTGGTGTGGTATATACAGGCCCCTGGTGGTAGTATACAGAGCCCCTGGTGGAGGTATATACAGGCCCCTGGTGGTAGTATACAGAGCCCCTGGTGGTGGTATATACAGGCCCCTGGTGGTAGTATACAGAGCCCCTGGTGGTGGTATATACAGGCCCCTGGTGGTAGTATACAGAGCCCCTGGTGGTGTGGTATATACAGGCCCCTGGTGGTAGTATACAGAGCCCCTGGTGGTGTGGTATATACAGGCCCCTGGTGGTAGTATACAGAGCCCCTGGTGGTGTGGTATATACAGGCCCCTGGTGGTAGTATACAGAGCCCCTGGTGGAGGTATATACAGGCCCCTGGTGGTAGTATACAGAGCCCCTGGTGGTGGTATATACAGGCCCCTGGTGGTAGTATACAGAGCCCCTGGTGGTGGTATATACAGGCCCCTGGTGGTAGTATACAGAGCCCCTGGTGGTGTGGTATATACAGGCCCCTGGTGGTAGTATACAGAGCCTCTGGTGGTGTGGTATATACAGGCCCCCCCCGCTCTCCATTACCTGCAGCAGGCAGTCGCGCCGCTGATCGCAGCCACAGCCTGTCATGTAGTGTGACGCTGTAGCCGGCGATACAGGAAATAGAGCGGCGCCGGCTACAGCCCACATGACAGGCAGATCAGCGAGACTGCCCGCCGGTAATGGAGAGCGGCCGGGGGGACGCAGCGCGGCAGCAGTAATGGAGGCAGCGGTCAGGGGGCCACGAGGATAGCGTGTGGGGGCAGCGGTCAGGGGCCCCCTAAGCCCCCCTTGTATGACATGTGGCGCTCAGGGGACCAATGGGCCCCCCTTTCCGTCCGGGCCCCCCCTACAGCACCCAGGGGGGTATGGGGGCGGGACTTAGTGGGCGTGGCCCCAAAGTGTCGGGGCCCGCCGGGCCAGTCCGCCCCTGTATCTGTATCGCAGGCGCAGCTGCCGGTATAGCAGCGGCTGCGTAGCGGCGCTGGGTCCGGGCCCCCCACTAGCGCCGGGCCCCAAAGCGACCGCTACGGCTGCTATGCCGGTAGTTACGCCACTGGAAAATACAGAAGACTTAAAAGAATCTATAGTGCAATAAAAAGAGAGATAAATCAGCTCACACACTGAATCCCGGTATTGTAACCCTGAGATACCTATCAGCAGTTCTGGCCATCAGAGGCAGGAGCTCGGATACACGTGGCTGGAGACCATTAGAAATAGGCAGAAAATGAGGAGAGATCCAGCACCAAGTTCTGTCTTTTATTTCAACAGGTTACAAATCATAAAAGAGGGAGTCAGGCATCTGACGCATTTCAGATCTCTGGGGATTGTAGTATTTGAACAGTTACATTGTATGTGTATATGTATATGTGTCATATTTCCCATTTTAATGGTTCAAAGAGTTCAATGCCATAGATCTCTAATATACAGTAGATAGGTACGATTAAGGACCCCAGAGGTCCAAAATGCATCAGGAGTCCGACTCCCCACTTTTATCATTTAACCTGTTGAAATAAAAGACAAAAGTTTTAAATTGGGGCTGGACCTAGTCTTTTATGTAGCCTAATCCATGGCCAGCTAGGAAAGTATTTTCTTCTCTAAAATGCCGCAGCATTTCATAGAAAAACATACTGTATATACTCGCGTATAAGCCGAGTTTTTCAAGCCAAAAATTGGGCTGAAAATTCCCCCCCTCGGCTTATACGCGAGTCACTGTATACGTTGTATACAGTATACAGTCACACCCCCCATCAGTATACAGCTTCCCCCCCCTTACTGGCCGCAATCCTGTAAAAGAATACATTAGTATACTTATCCCTGCCGCTGTCCCGCCACCGCCATCGCGCTCCTCCGGATTCATCTGTCTTTTTCCTGCTTCCTCCAGTGGGCGCAGGCAATGACGTCATTGTCTGCGCGCCAGAGGAGGAAGCCGGAAGACGCTGGATGAAGACGGAGGAGCGCGATGGCGGCGGCGGGACAGCAGCTGCGGGACAGCGGCAGGGATAAGTATACTAATGTATTCTTTTACAGGATTGCGGCCAGTAAGGGGGGGGGGCCTGTATATACCACTGGGGCTGCTGCTGTATACTACCAACGGGGCTGCTGCTGTATACTACCACTGGGGCTGCTGTATACTACCACTGGGGCTGCTGTATACTACCACTGGTGCTGCTGTATACTACCACTGGGGCTGCTGTATACTACCACTGGGGCTGCTGTATACTACCACTGGGGCTGCTGCTGTATATACCACTGGGGCTGCTGTATATACCTCTGGGGCTGCTGTATACTACCACTGGGGCTGCTGTATACTACCACTGGGGCTGCTGTACACTATCACTGGGGCTACTGTATACTACCACTGGGGCTGCTGTATACTACCACTGGGACTGCTGCTGTATATACCACTGGGGCTGCTGTATATACCTCTGGGGCTGCTGTATACTACCACTGGGGCTGCTGCTGTATTTACCACTGGGGCTGCTGCTGCATACTACCACTGGGGCTGCTGTATATACCTCTGGGGCTGCTGTATACTACCACTGGGGCTGCTGCTGTATATACCACTGGGGCTGCTGCTGTATATACCACTGGGGAGGCTGCTGTATACCACACTGCTGGGGGCTGTATACTTGTGCTGGGGTCCACCCTCGGCTTATACACGAGTCAATAGGCTTTCCCAGGTTTTGGGGGAAAAAGTAGGGGGGTCGGCTTGTACACGGGTCGGCTTATACACGAGTATATACGGTACCTAACTGAAATCATACAGACAGTGCCTAATACATGCTGGCTGTGGATCAGGGAGCGTATATCAGCTATCAGCTTCCATTTAATCCTTCTGAATTGTCCAGGACTTGGTTGTGATGTTAAAAGATTCTGGAACTGTCCAATAAACAATGACCAATATGTATAGAGTTTGGAATGAACCAAACTCCAAACTCCTTTCACTTACCTCATCTTTTCGACTTACTCGGTGGTCTTCCACAGCCACCCACAGAGACGGACATACACTAGACCTCATCTTCACCTGCCTCTGTTCCCTATCTAATCTCACAACCTCCCCCTTTGCCCTATCTGACCACCATCTACTCACCTTCTCCTCCTTGTCCTCCTCACTGGCCCCCAATGTCCAACCACTAGCACATCCTTTAGACATTCACTGACTCTCATACTCTTTTCTACCTCTGTCATCCATATCTTCACTCCACGATATGGACAGTGTCACTGCTTTCTATAATGCCACCTTCACATCAGCCATAGACTCAGTCGCCCGTCTTGTTCATCGCAAGGTGCAACGAATCCAGGCACAACAATCTCACCAAAAAACTTTGACATGTGTCCAGGGCTGTGGAGCAGCGTTGGAAGAAAACACACCTGCCAGACGACTTCACTTCTCTCAAACAAGTTACACTCGCCTTCAAATCAGCACTCACCTCTGCTAAACAGACATGCCTCACAAACCTTGTATCTTCCATATCCTACAACCCCAAACAACTGTTTAACACTTTTAACTCTCTCCTCTGCCCACTGCTGCCCCCTCTGACCTCCCTGATCTCTGCTGAGGACTTCCCCACATACTTCAAAAATAAGATCGATCAAACAAGGCAAACCTTTATTGTTCCACCACCACAACCACTCCATATACCAGACCTCTGCCCTTCCCTCATAACAGCCCTCTCCAACATCACTGAAGGAGAGCTTACTCGTCTCCTATCCAAATCACACACCACCTGTGCACTTGACCCCATCCCTTCCCACCTCCTCCCTAACCTCACTTACATGCTCATCCCAGCCCTAACCCACCTCTTCAATTTATCGCTAACATCTGGTACCTTCCCCTGTGCTTTCAAACATGCCATCATCACGCCCATCCTCATAAAGCCAAACCTTGACCCGACTGCTATGACAAGCTACCGCCCCATATTGCTGCTCCCGTTTGCATCCAAACTCCTTGAACAACATGTCCATGCTCAACTCTCCTCCCACCTCTCATCTAACTCTCTCCTTGATAACCTACAATCCAGCTTCTGGCCCCACCACTCCACTGAAACTGCCCTAAACAAAATTACTAACGACTTGCTCACAGCCAAAGCTAACAGACAATTCTCAATCCTTCTCCTTCTAGACCTGTCCTCTGCCTTTGGAAAAAATAGTTGCGGTTCTGATAGCGCTAAGGAAGGAGGGCAAGAGGAAATTGTTATGATGAACAGACCTTTATTAAAAACACGGTCCCTCAAACTCCGCTACGCGTTTCGACGTTACCGTCTTCATCAGGTGCACTTCTCTCCCTTCTGAGGGACCGTGCGGTTCAGCAGCTTTGGAAGAGAGGCATCGTTTATAAAAAGAACCTGTTTATCCAAGTCTGGAGGACTACTAGGACCTTTCTGACGTCACCGCCTTGGATCACGTGACCGGTGGAAGTGATACTGCTCTCTCCCTGGCACGAGGATTTTCTCGGGGACACCCTGCTGGCATTGCTCCACAGGAGGCTGTTACTGGAGTTGTACCCAGCCAGTACAACTCCACAAGGTGAGTGGAAACCCCGCTTTCCCTGCAATACGGTTTACCCTGAGGTGCTTCACATTTGCGCTCCTTCTCTTTTCTTTTACATGTCCTCTGCCTTTGACACAGTCAACCACTCTCCTACTACAGATTGTTTCTTCCCTTGGCATCAAAGACCTTGCCATGTCCTGGATTGCCTCATAACTTTCCAACCACACATTTAGTGATTCCCACTCCAACACTACCTCCTCGTCCCGCTCTCTCTCTGGTGGAGTCCCACAAGGCTCTATCCTGGGGCCCCTACTTTTCTCCATCTATACCCTTGGCCTAGGACAACTCATAAAGTCCCATGGCTTCCAGTACCACCTGTACGCTGATGAAACTCAGATCTATCTTTATGGCCCAAATGTCAATTCTCAGCTGTCTAGAATCTCAGAGTGTCTGTCAGCCATATCCTCCTTCTTCTCCTCTCGCTTCCTAAAACTCAACGTAGACAAAACGGAACTCATCATCTTTCCTCCATCCTACTTTCATCTTCACCACCTGATCTATCTATTATGGTAAATGACATCATGTTCTCTCCCACCCCTCAAATTCGCTGCCTTGGAGTAACTCTCAACTCTGCCCTGTCCTTCAAATCACACATACAAACTCTTGCCACCTCCTGTCGCCTCCAGCTCAAGGATATTTCCAGAATCCATCCTTTCCTCAGCCCTCAATCTACTAAAATTCTTGTACATGCCCTCTGTTTATCATTACCAATCATTTAGGACAACATTGGATCATTCACAGATCCTCACTGAACTTCTGGAGTGAGTTTGCTTCACTGAAAGTAAAGGGGCTGAATAATATTGCACACCCCACTTTTCAGTTTTTTATTTGTTGAAAAAGTTTAAAATATCCAATAAATTTCGTTCCACTTCATGATTGTGTCCCACTTGTTGTTGATTCTTCAAAAAAAATTAGAATTTATATCTTTATGTTTGAAGCCTGAAATGTGGCAAAAGGTTGAAAAGTTCAAGGGGACTGAATACTTTCACACAGCACTGTAAATAATAATAATAATATATAGAGTTGAGGATAAATCAAAGAGTTAATAATCTTGTGTTCAATTAATTTATTCAACTGATTTATACAGGAGCGCGGCATTTGATATCCCCTTTTCTACACTTGGATATTTGGCTGGTATAGAGTTTGGCAAAGGAATTAATTCTATTCTTCAAAAATATTGATTACTAGCTGTACTACCCGGCTACGCCTGGGTTAATAAATAACTGCTGTTAGCTATAACAAAATAGAATTTGAATATGTGATATTAATGGCCTGCAGGAAAATAGAAGCTGAGCTGTGATTGGTTGCTATAGGCAGCCTAATAAATCTCTAGCCAACAGTAAACCCTCCCCCGACCGGGCAGTATATGTTACCTCACACATACACATAATAGACAGCTCATGTGACTGACATCTGCCTTAATTCCCTATATGGCACATGTGTTGCACATTGGCTGTTTTTAATCAGATGTTTATGTTTGGAAATTAAAGATAGGGTGTGTGTGTGTGTCCCTGTTGGGGGGGGGTCTGTGTGGTGTGTGTGTCTTATCGTGGCGTGTGTGTGTCCCTGTGGGGTGAGTGCATGTGTCCCTGTAGGGTGTGTATGTGTGTGTGTCCCTGTGGGGGGGTCTGTGTGGTGTGTGTGTGTCTCTTTGTGGTGTGTGTCTCTGTGGGGTGAGTGCATGTGTCGCTATAGGGTGTGTGTGACCCCGTGGGGTGTGTGTGTCTCTGTGTTGTGTGTGTCTCTTTGTGGTGTGCGTGTGTGTTGGGGTGCGTGGGGAGTATCCAATGTTGGGGCTGCACCTTAGCGATTATACACTTGCTGTTACTCTTTGTGTGTGTGTGATGTACATGTCCCGTGCGTGGTGAATATTCCATGTCAGGGCCCCACCTTAGTGGCTATATGCTGGTATATGCTGTTAGTCTTTGGCGCTGTCATTAAGCCCCTCTCATTCACAACTGTCATCTGGTAACTGTCACTTTTTCCCCATTATGTACATAGGGGCAAAATTGTTTGGTGAATTGGAACGCGCGGGGTTAAAATTTCGCCTCACAACATAGCCTATGATGCTGTCGGGGTCCAGAGGTGTGACTGTGCAAAATTTTGTGGCTGTAGCTGGCAGCGGTCGATTTTCCTCCCACACTTTTCCTTTCACTTTTTCTCCATTATGTAGATAGGGGCAAAATTGTTTGGTGAATTGGAACATGCAGGGTTAGAATTTCGACTCACAACATAGCCTATGACGCTCTCGGGGTCCAGATGTGTGACTATGCAAAATTTTGTGGCTGTAGTCGCGATGGTGTAGATGCCAATCCCGGATATACATACATATACACACACACGCACACACTCACACACACACATATACACACATTCAGCTTTATATACTAGATATATATGCCATCAAGGGAGTTTGAATGCTGGATCCTTCAAAGATTCTAAGTACAGAAAACCCAGACCCTGACAAATAAGGTGGTCAGGTACACTCCAAAACACCAATAAAGAAAAGTTGTGGAAGTATGGAAATCACAGGACAGATAGACATTTTAATGATATGCAAATGATGAAAGAATGGAAACCAAATTATCAATATATTTCAATTTATTCAGTGTGTGACCCCCAAATATATTTTGTTTTTTTGGTAAATACGGTATGTTTTTATTAAACAAAGGTATATATCGTTTACATATCAAGCAAAATACATTCAAAAATCAGGAACACTTTAGTGTTATGGAATCATGACACTTTCTATGAGTTAAAGTACACAGTATGTTTTGTCCATAGTCTTAGACTCATAGAAAGGTTAGTAATAAATGAAAATATAACAAAAGAATACTTTCCATACTTTCTCAACAGCCAAATATATTTTGAAGCAAGAAAATGTAAAATACTATAGGACACCTCAGATAATAAGGAAATGAACATATACATTTCACTTGTTCTATTAAATAAGCCAGAATGAGATGCAACAACTTTTTTTTTATTTGCGTTTCTTTTTTCTTTTAAGTTGTAAATAATTTAGTTGATTTTTTGGCATATTATTCACTCCGATCAAAGACATAAAATACAAGAGTGACACCTAGAGGAAGAACAAAATACCACACTTTTTCCATTATACTTTGTATAAGGTTGAGAATTTACTATTTTAAGGCATTATTATTATTATTATCATTTATTATTGTAGCACCATTTATTTCATGGCACTTTACATGTAAAAAGGGGTATACATAGCCAAGTACAATAATTATGAACTATACAAGACACAGACAGGTACAGGAGGGGAGAGGACCCTGCCCGCGAGGCTCATAATCTATAAAGGATGCGTGAGGATACAGTAGGAGAGGAGAGAAGACCCTGCCTATGAGGGCTCACAGTCTACAAGTTATGCATCTCTCAGGAAGTTAGCACTTATCCATAGGATAGGCGATAACTTGCTAATTGTTTGGGGTCTTACTGCTGGGATGAAATGAGCGATAAGCAATGCATGCACAATACCACTCCATTCTCTATGATAGCCAAGGCTCCACTCAAAGTCTGTGGGGCGGCTGGAAATGGCCAAGTACAGTTCTAGCACTTAACTCAAACTGGCCAATTTAGGGCCCTGTTATTGGAATTATTAGTGGTCCCAGCAGTCAGCCCCCCAGTGATCAGCAAATTATCACTAGGGATGACCAAACCAGACTTCAAAGTCCAGAGTTCATACCGAAAATACAGACTTTTAAAAATTTTCAGTGTTCAGGTTTGGAGTTCGGATGCTTTACATATGCAAACCACTGGAGCGGGCATTGCTGTGGTTGGCCAGTGTGACCCACTTGCAGTGTTTGAATGGCTTACACTGGGGGTAAAATTAGCATTACCGGATGTAGTGTGTACCAAAAAATGAAAGTGACAAAACCCTGCCCTCCATCCACTGGAAGTGCTTTGTTTATGGCTGGCTAAATGTTGGCGGAGACCCAAACTGCCCAATCAGTGACTTACAATGACATTCGGGCCACATTTGGGTCCAGATTACAGCTTTAAAAAAAGTCTGGCTGAAACCCTAGAACCAGAACTTCCACAGGTCCGCTCATCTCTTGTTTTCATCTATTCTTTGGATAGGTAATAACTTGCTACAATAGAAATAACCCTTTAAAGAGGTGTTTTCACTAAATACATTTATTACTCATACACGTGATAGATGATAAATGTATAATCAATGGGGGTTCTAGCGTTAGGACTGCTGCCACTACAAGCACAAGAACAGAGGTCCCTAAGTCGCTTGTGTAACTGGAACAGTGGTGGCATGCTCAACGATAAATTTCAATGAAGAGAAAATGACAAAACCATAGAAGTGGCAATAACCATACTGATTAAAACTTGGTTCTTTATTGAACAAAAGTATTAAAACATTTTCAACAGGGGGGTTGCAGAAATAACATGGACAACAGCCATTTCATGTCAGGTAGACACTTCAGAAGGTCCCTCCTCCTGTTGAAGTGTGTACCCAGGGGCTGACTGGGGATTCATACTCCGGGTGGCAGATTTCTTATGCCAGCCCTTAGGTGAGGACCGGGGAGACTAGGGGGGACTGGGGGGGTGCTGTCAGAGATTTTTTGGTGGTCCATTGTGCTGTTGGATATTTTTGGTGGTCATGTGTGCTATCAGTCGCCTGTCACTCACTGTGCCGTCTCTGCGACTCCTGTGCTGTCACGCCACCGGCCGGCCCATTTGTGTGGGGTGGCGGCCCTAGATGAGGGCTATACCACCAGCCCAAGGGGCACTTGCCCCCCTGCCACCTGGGCCAGGCCGCCCCTGTGTGTACCCGACACAAAACGGCTGTTGTACATGTTATTCCTCCAACCCTCCTGTTGAAAATGTTTTAATACATTTGTTCAATAAAGGACTATGTTTTAAAAAGGATGGAGAATGCCACATCTATGTTTTTTTCTTCATCGAAAGTTTTGCTTGTTTCGTTTTCAAGGAGTGTTTGCACCACTTAAATCCTTTTTACGCTAAGGGTTGAATGCGGTGATCTGCAGCATAAAATTTACCATAAAAGTAGTGCCCAGGTTTTTTCTTGTTCATTGAATTTCTCTCCATTCACTTCAAAGGACAAGCAGAAAATGTCACTGCATTAATCCCATAGAAGGGATAGGTGGAGGTGACGGGGGTCAGACCCCCATCATTCATACTGTACATAAATCTCCTATCCTGTGGATAAGTAGAGAATGCATTTAGGAAGCAAACTTCTTTTCAAACAACATGTTCAAACAACATCCCTTTAGTTCCTTGTAGTTTATCATTATTCCAACTTTTATCTAATTGGAAATTCTCCCAATGCTCTGACCTTCAGGTGAAATTGTAGTGAGTGAATTCACTCTTAGCAGCCAATCCATAAAAGCAGAGCTGCAGTGTAGATGGAAAAAAGGGTTGTTGTTCCAGCATCTGGTAAAATAATTCTTTCTTTATTTTCGTCCACTAAAAAATAACAAAAATTACAATGTTTGCATAGACAGGGCAGGGGAGCAAGACGCGTTTTGAACTGGCTCATGGGCATGTGATGTGTGGCTCGTGGCTGCATTACAGCTTTGTACATAAGCACCATGGCTAGCAAACAGCTAGAAGAGCAGGTCTCCAAGTAGTGACTTTTGTGCGTAGCCCCACATAGGTCTGAAAAGGGGTAAGGGTATGTGCACACAGGAAGGTTTAGTGGCGTTGGAACCGTCAGTAAACCGCTGGAAATTATCAGATCTGAGCTCTGAAGTCTCCAGCTGTGTTACGGCGGTTTTCCGGCGGTTTTCCGGCGGTTTTTGTCAGCGTGTGCACAGCGGTTTTCAGTCGGTTTTTCCAGCGGTTTTTCCGGCAGTTTTCTATGGAGGATTTTTTTCATGGAACCGATCAAAAACCGCTGAAAAGAATTGACATGCTGTATGCTGCTAAACCGCTCGGAAACCGCTCAACCGCGGGCGGATCCGACCACATAAACCGACTATGTGTGCACAGCGGTTTCTAAATTGCATAGCGTTACATGTAAGTCCTAAAGCTGCTAAGGATTTACATAAATTTAAATAAAACCTATGCTAAAACGCCGGCGGTTTTCGCTGCTAAACCTTCATAAAACCTTCCTGTGTGCACATGCCCTAAGGTAGGAAGTCCTGGATCTTGGTATATTGCCTCGGTGTGATCTCTGTGGAAAATCTTTGGCTGTCATCATACTAGTAATGAGGGCTCATGGTGTCACTACTGTGAGGGGGAGCTAAATGTGTCTCACGACCTCTCACAGCTGAATGGGGCTCGTGACCTTCTCTCAGAGCTGGATGTGGCTCATGAGCATCTTTCCAGCTGAATGTGGCTCTCAGGGTCAGAAATGATGGAGACTTCTGCTGTAGTTGGAGACATTAAATCTTAGCAATTTTACATTGGGTGATATTTTTTATGCCATTATTTCACAATTTTAAGACTCAGTTAGAACCTAAGGGGTAAAGTTTCTCCTTGTGGAGATTGACATACCTGGCATGCCAGTGTAAGGAGGCTTATATGCCATGCAATGTTCCTAGGAAAAGTTAAACATGCTAATTGGCTTTTCAGAGAGGAAGAGGACTTGATCTATAGAACCACCTATTAGAAGAAACAATCCTAAAAGTCAATATTGATATTAACTTATAGCATTTCTTCTTCCAAAAAGTGGCACAAGAATTCACGTCCTCTTGCTCTGTGAGGAGGTAACTTGCATAGATGCAGTTGTTCAGATTAGTGAACCTCTGACCATCTTTGCTTGTGAGACTCTGCCTCTCTAAGGCTGCCTTCACATTTGCGTATGTGTCTGCATGCTGATGGCATGCAGACACATACGCAGTGCAAAGCAGGGTCCAAATGATGTGTCCGCAGCGGAGAATGTCCGCCTGCGGACACATCACTGTGCAGGCTGCCAGCCAATCGGCGTTGTCAGGGGGCGGAGATCAGCGCCGGAGATCTCCGCCCCCCGGCTGCCGGTAACCTCCGGGACGTGTCGGCGGGGAGAACAGCTGATGTGACAGCTGTTTGAATCTTCCCGCGCCGACACCGAGAGGAGATGTCGGCGCGGGAAGATTCAAACAGCTGTCACATCAGCTGTTCTCCCCGCCGACATCGCTAGCACATTACCAGCGGCCGGGAGGCGGAGGACAGCGGAGGCTCCAGCTGATCTCCCGGTGGCCATCGGTGAGCTCCTGTGACATCACCGCCGGCCACCGGGAGATCAGCTGGAGCCTCTGCTGTCCTCCGCCTCCACCGGGAGATTTTTCAATGGGTCCGCAGCGTTCTCCTGCGGTGTCATGCAGAGGACACTGCGGACCCATTGAAGCCAATGCATTTTTTGTGCGCTTGGGGACGCTTGCTGATTTTCCAAGGTCCCCAAACGCACAAAAAAAACCAACATGCTGCATCCCGGGTGCGGATGCTGGACACCGGAAGCAGCAGATATCGTCCGCATCCGAACGCAGCAAACGCAGGCACCATGCGTTCCTATGTTAAACACGCTGCCTTCCCATACGCAATTGTGAAGCCAGCCTAACATGTTCTTTTTATATACAATCATTTGACTCTCTATTTTTCGTTAGTGCCATTTACTTTTCCAGCCTTTTTGTAACCCTGAGCCAACTGTCTTCAGATATGTTCCTGTCATCAATTTGAAATGAGTTAATTTTGTCATATGAAGCAAAAAATGTCTAACTTTCAACTTCTAAGAGATTTCCAAGTCATTGTATTCTTATTTTCTTCATATTTGTCACAGCATCCCAACGTTTTTGGAATTAGAGTTGTATGATAAAACCATTAGTGAAACAGTTACAATTTGCTGCTGTCACTTGTGCAATGCCAATATTTGCACACAACGACGGGAAATACAAACTGCTCAGATTGGCCTTTGCCTCTTTTTTTCCCAGGACATTTATATTTGACTTTGATATTTCTGTGTGTTTCCCGTCTTTCCTGTAAAAGGTACAGCAGTCTGGTCACAGGGGAACCTTATTGCCGACATCAGTTGTTGTGACTGAAGACTATTGTTTCCTCCGTCTTTTCTCACCCTCCTGTAAAAGTCCATTTCCCTTTTTCTCATGAATGATGGGAATATGTGAGTTCTAAAATATCTTGTGTTAGAGACAAGTCCTAAAATATTCCTTATTATAGATCACGGATGGTGTAAATCCAATATATTTCTGCTTTACCTCCTTTGCCATCTATTGTCTGGTGGCATTGGTAATATAAATAGGATGCATTATTAGGCCAGTTTCACACTAGCGTTTTAGAACACTATATAGCTAACCGAACGCCTACGGTGCCGCAAGTGTGGAGCGTCCCTATGATTACCATGGGGATGCATTGCCCCAGTGTTTGCTTGCGGTCGCGATCGCATGCATACACACCACGATCTCCCCGATGCACAAAAAATGCATCTTGTTGCATTTTTTTATATAGTTCCATATAGTTTAGTAAGTAGAGATACTGGGAAATCCCAGTGGAGCTCAGCAGCTCTATATATAGTACATACAATAGATAGGAGAAAAATTAGAGCATGTTGCTACAATATTTTGCATATAAAAACTTGATTTATTAAAGTACTAGAGACATAGTATATACTAAATTACAAAAGACAAAAGATGCCACTATTACAAATGCACTAGCACCAAAGTACAGTGGAAATATCATACAATAGGATTGACAATTAATGCAAACCATAGGTGAAATAAACCCTTGTTTAGGGAATCACAGAAATGCCAATAAATCATCACAAAGTTGTATACAGGCTGTACTGTGAAATACCACCCCCATATGGTTGCTGCTCAACTAGTGAGCTGATCAGTCCATAACTGTTAAAGGTCCAGATCCATACCAATAGTGCGTGTAGTGCAGGGAGGAGGGAACCCCCTTAGTACCAGACTCCTGACGTACGTTTCGCTTAGTTTTCTTGCTTGTTATCACGATTGCTTCATCAAGAGGAGTACCGCCGATTGTAAACTCGCAGCTTATAATATAATGTAATATAAATAGGATGCATTATTAGGCCAGTTTCACACTAGCATTTTAGAACACTATATAGCTAACCGAACGCCTACGGTGCCGCAAGTGTGGAGCGTCCCTATGATTACCATGGGGATGCATTGCCCAGTGTTTGCTTGCGGTCGCGATCGCATGCATACACACCACGATCTCCCCGATGCACAAAAAATGCATCTTGTTGCATTTTTTGTGCATACAAGAGAGCTTGTTTTGTACGGAAGGATCTGTGAGCGCACAAAGCATGCATGTATTGCTATGGAAATCCAGTGCCATCCGAAGGCCAAACAAGCGAACGCATGTGTTCCCATGGAAACATGCATGGAAATTCATCTCTCCTCCTCCTCTCCTCCTCCTCTCATCCTCCCCTCCTCCTCTTCTCCTCTAGTCTTCTCCTGGTCCTCTCCTCCTCCTCTCATCCTCACCTCCTCCTCTCCTGCTCCTCTCCTCCTCTTGTCCTCTCCTGCTCCTCTCCTCCTCTCCTCCTCTCATGCTCCTCTGCTCCTCTCCTCCTCTCGTCCTCTCCTGCTCCTCTCCTCGTCTCGTACTCTCCTGCTCCTCTCCTCCTCTCATCCTCTCCTGCTCCTCTCGTCCTCTCCTGCTCCTCTCGACCTCTCCTGCTCCTCTCCTCCTCTCGTCCTCTTTTGCTCCTCTCATCCTCCTCTCCCTACGGCAATTTACTGTGCCCGGACCGGCAGCCAATGCATTACTATGAACATTTTGATGTGAAGCAAACAGACAATCAGTGCGGCGTTCACATCAAAGTGTCTCTGCGTAGGCAATCCATACGCTGCTGCGCCGAATGCCAATGTAAAACCGGCCTTAGATGTTTTACTAAATTTCTATTGTAACGGCACAGAAGAAGACATTTTCTATTTTACATTTTTTTTCCCGCACTACTCAAAAAAGTAAATTGCTTTCTATTTTTCTATTTCTTTTTTTTTTTATTTATTATCTCCTCCCAGGTGGTGACATCATAGAAATAAAAAATCAAAACAAACATTTGCACTCAATACTTCAGGTGTTTTTTAATTTCTCTGTTTGGCAGGTCTTTTCCAGACCATATATATAAGAAGTTAGTTTTGACATGAAGCGAGGCATAAACTAGGTTAGCACCCAGTGGAGAGGTAGACCAAGACGTGGTGACTGGGTTCAAGTAAATTTAGCCATTTTTAACCCGTTCAATTGTCCGTTTTCCGTTTTTCAAATGAAATCACTTATTTTAACCATATAGTGTACAGGAAAATGGGAGAAAAATTCCAAGTGCAGTGAAATTGCAAAAAAAAGTGAAATTACTCGTTTGTTTTTTGGTGTTTTTATTCACCATATGATAAAATAATAATAATAATAATAAAACTTTATTTGTATAGCGCCAACATAATCCGCAGCGCTTTACAGTACATGTCAGTGTGATGCCTCAGGTCAGTACGAGTTTGTAGATACCAAACATTTATACTTTTACTGTTATATGGTGAAAAACATTTATAGGTTTTTGAAGAAAAAGAATTGCGCTTTTTTTGCCATTTTCCGTGATCTGTAGCGTTCTCATTTTTTGGGATCTGGGGCTGTGAACGGCTTATTTTTTGGGGCTTGAGCTGACGTTTTTAATTATACCATTTTTGGGTAGATGCGCTGTTTTGATTGCCCATTATTGCATATTTTTTTCTGTTATACAGTTTACAGATCTAATTAACTGATATTATATTTTGACAGATCAGGCAATTCTGAACAGGGCGATACCAAACATATATTTTTTAATTTTTTTAATAATTTTATTTTAAATGGTACAAAAGGAGGGCGATTTGAACTTTACTGGGGTTTTTTCATACTTTGACAAAAATATATTTTTTTCATTATGTTTCTTTGCCCACTTTGCACACAGCGATCACTTCTCTTGTCTTCAGATGAGCTGCTGCTCATCTAAAGACAGGGGAAATGATCACTCCCTGCTGATGATGTCACTGGGACATCGCAAGCAGGAAGTGAATCAGGACCGCTTCCAGGGTCACCACAGTGTGGAGACACGGGGGTCAGTGGGTGCTCTCGTCCGCTGGCCCAGCCGCCGTTAGCAAGACAGCCTGGACAGGGCTCATCCCCAAACTGAACGCCCGAGCTCCTTTTTTAAAAATTTCAAAAATTCTTTTTATTGAAAATTGTAAAGATAAATTGGTACATTTACAGAGTCTATGTGCATCAAAGATATAACTATTCATGAATCGCAATGTTCGTATAGGCTGATGAAATAGAAAAACACAGAATGTTATAACTCATTAATGGAGGTTTAGAGACCCTACTATTTTTCAATGAGTCCATATGAATTAATAAGTCTCTATCCTCCATCGTTGATGAAGGGGTACCAATTAATAACATGCTATAACAGAGAAGTACAATTGAGAATAAAGAACACAGATGGGGAAGAGAAAGTTGAGGAAGAGGGGGAGGGCAATTGTGGGGCGGTCACCCAAGGTTTTCATTTAGATTGGGATAAGGTGAAATTAGTAGGGATGGGCCTAGGAGCGGGTCTAGGAGCGGATCAGCAGGTTTACACCGGAGTGATACAAGCAAGAGATTGTGTATTTTGCATGGTATTTTTCGTTCGGAACTGTGACCAGGTCTGCCATTGAGATTCGAACACAATTCGAGTGTTATTTCCTACAGAAATGAATTTAGCCATACTATATAGTTGGTTCATTTTGTCTATCAATTGTTGGAGATTAGGAATTTGGGTTGTTCTCCACAGGGTCGGGATGAGGAGTTTAGCTGCGGCTATAATATTGTATATAATGCAGGCAAACCTTTTGACCCGCAGTTCCACAGGAAGATTCAGAAGCACTATTTCTGGGGTTAGCTTAATTCTGTGTTTAATTACTTCTTGTATCAAATCTTCTGTCATGGTCCAGAAGCTCTTTAGGGTAGGGCAGAGCCACCAAAGATGAAGGTAGTCCCCATTGATGCCTCCACATCTCCAACAATGTGAACTGTTTGGGTGTGGGCTTGAGAGCCACAAGCTAGTCTGTTGAGGTGTTGTATACCAGCGAGTAATAATTTTATAGGAGTTTTCCTGAGTTTTAACGCATTTTGTCGGCCCGTATGAGTGGGTATAAATGTGTTGTATTTGAGATTTAGAAAATTGGTATCCCAAATCCTTCTCCCAGTGGGAAATATAGGCTCTCTTTAGACATATGTCTTTACCTATTAGTTCTTTATAGATTACTGAGAGTATTTTTGTGGGTTTGGTTATTTTTGCACATAAGGCCTCAAAGATGGTAGGGTCGCGTGATGTTTCTAGGTAGAATTTCATCTTGCGGAGAACAATTTGTAAGGTTTTGTGTTGTAGGAGATTTAATGACTCCAGACCTGGTATCTTTTGAATATCCATTAGTGGGAGAAGGGCTCCCTCCTAGAATATCTGGTCTATAGTGATGTTCTGGAGTTCTTGATTTTGCGTATCTCTAGGGTTGTACAGTTGATCTGTCCTTACCAGTATATCCGATACTTTTAGGAGGGGTGAAGATGGTGGTATTAAATACTCGCACACCTTGGACCATATGCGTAACATTGTACAAGTAAGTGGGTTCTTTTGTGTTGGGTAGTCATTCCGCTCCGTACGGACAAGTAGCATAGATCTAATGGGATGTGTGGAGATCCTATTTTCTATTTCCACCCATATTTTGTTTTGTGAGTTCCTTATAAAATCAACTGTTCTGGACAGTATCGCCGAATATTAATATGTTGTGATATCTGGTGCGTCCATGCCTCCCTTTGCTCTCGGTAGGGTTAGCGTGCGTGAGTTAATACAGTGTCTCATATTCTTCCACATATAGTTGGAGATTATGGAGTTAACTTGTCTCAGGTATGTAGCGGGAACATGTATAGGGAGCATTGAAAAGAGGTAATTAAATTTGTAGAATCAGACTTTTAAAAATGTTTTTACGACCTGTCCACGATAAGAGGGGATCGCGCCAGGTTTTCATAATTGTTTTAACTTTGTCTAGTAAGGGCTAATAGTTGAGGTGTAGTAAGTCTTTGTGCGTTCTACTTATTTTGATACCTAAGTAGGTAATATAGGTTTTGGGCCATGTAAATTTGTAGAGCGCTTTTAGTTTAGATAGAGTCGGATGAGATAAATTTATGTCAAGTGCTTCGGACTTAGAGGTGTTTATTTTGAAGTTTATTAACGTGCTATATTTTTCAAAAATTTGAATTAATGCCGGGAAGCGTTTTAGGGGTTAGTCATAAGTATAAGTAAGTCATCGGCGAATGCAGCTGTTTTATGGTGTGTCTTTCCCAAAGTTATACCGGTTATTGCATTGTTTTGCTGGATGTTAAGTAATAAAGGTTCCAAGGCAAGGATGAAAAATAACGGGGAGAGTGGGTACCCCTGTCTGGTACCGTTGTAAATTCTGAATGTATCTGTTAGCGAACCATTTATGTTAATGCGTGTGGTTGGGTTAATATACATTTTTTAAATGGCTTTAGTTAATTGTGAGGGAGTGCCGAATCTAAGTAGAACCTCTTCTAAGTACGTCCAATCCACCTGTCAAAAGCTTTTTCCGCCGCCCGAGCTCCTTAACCGTGGGCGGAACACTACTCAGACAACACAGGGTGAGGGAACATTAATATTAAGGCTTTATTGGATCCCCAAACAGTTAACAGCATATAATAAATAACCAGCAAAACACAACAATGTAACAGGCAACAGAGTCTTACCCTTCGGCTGGCTCACCAGGGATTAGAATATAGCACAGCAGAGTCTGTAGCCAGGTGACTGGATCATCCCAACCTGGGCTGCGTCCTTATGCAGTCTTTGATATCCCCAGCCGAATCAGATCATTCGATGCTGAAGTCCCTGTAGTCTTATAATCCAGGTTCTGATCCCCTTGGTCGGCACCGAAATGCCTAGGCCTGGGGTTATGGCTTGCCAATCGGACCCGAAGATCCTAGATTAGCTGCCTGTATCCAATGTGCTAATCAAAATGAACAATCCTCCTTATATACCCTCAGCCCTCATTGCAGGATATTGGGGACTTCACGATTGGTGGAATAACACTGTTCTCTCATTGGCTTGCTTTCAAGCTGCCTGGATAATGTTCATTTAAATGATGTTTGACCACAAACAATGGTGGCTGAGGTAATTTACATAGAATCAGCAATATACCTAGTAATACAAAGGGCGGTTAGCATAATTAGATTTTCTGAGCCTCTGTCCCTCTATGAGAAAGAGATGAGATAATTACATTACACACGGTCAACATTTCCAAGCATCTACAAGACTGGCAAAAACAATGAGTGGCCCCTCACAAGGTAGGAATGAAATCACAATATAAAGAGGCAAGATAATTACATTACACACTTTAAATACTAGCAGGCTCCTAGAAATCTTGTGTAACCCATGAGTGGCATAGTACAAGTTTGCATACCAAAATACAATATTGTCGGGATAAATAAGAAATCCTCCTACATTATATATTAAAGGAGTCCATTTCGTCACACACAGGACCCCATGATGTTCAGGTAAAGCATGCAGGTCCAGTGATCGCTTCAAGGGACCTCCGATCTTGGCAGGGAACAGCGCGATTCCCGCCGCGGTGCTCTGGATCACTGACAGCACGTTCCAAAGGTTTAACAGCAGCAATCAGATTTCGGATCTGATCGGCGCTGTTAGATACACGTCTCAGCTGATGAGATCAGCTGAGATGTGGGGGGGGGGATGAGAGTTCATAGCATGAGCTCGTATCAAAGGGGGGGAGGCAACCTATGACGCACCCCCCTTTCTGCTGACAGATTTCCTTTAATGTCCACACCTCTTTTTATGTTTTTTCAAAGTCACATTACAGGAGGCATCATTTTCTATCTTTTCACTCACATAGCTGTATGAGGGCTTGTATTTTATGGAATAAGTTGTAATTGTCAGTGTCATCATTTTGGGCACATACAAAATAATACCAAACTTGTGTTATCTAACTTTATGGTAATAAACAATTCTGCAATAATTTTTTGACAATTAAAGATTTATGTTTTTAATGTGCTGCAAAATAAAGTGTTAAGTTTATTCTGAGGGTGGAAGTGATTATGGCTATACCAAACTGATGTGTTTTTATCTTGTAGCAGGATAAATAATCTATTTTTCTGGTGTTGGTCATTATGGACATGGTTATGCTATATATGTGTCTTTTTTTGGACATTTGTTCTTATTTTTTTTAAGATTAAATGATTTGTTATTAAGAAAAATATAATTTTTTTAAACACTTAAAGAGGACCTGTCACCAAACCAGGCATGGTGATCTAATTACAGCACTGGATGCAGCATGTCTGCAGCATCTAGACAAGAGGTCCCCCAGCATTTGAGCAGCCCTGTACCCCGAGATAATACACTTAGAAAACTTACATGCTCCAGCCATTAAGGAGGTGGCTAGGGGCTGCAGCCAAGGGCAGATTCACACCCCCTGCATGTGTAATCTGCCCATCGCTGCCAATCATTCTCTCCCTCTTCAGCAGCATTTAAACAGAGGTTTTTTTTTCAGAACTTGCCGTTTGGCTCCGCCCCTCATGGGGCGGGGCTAAACAGACTTTCTGGGAGAGAGAAAAAAAACTCTGTTTAAATGCTGCTGAAGAGGGAGAGAATGATTGGCAGCAGTGGGCAGATTAAATATGCAGGGGATTGAGGAATTTCCCGGCGACTCTTGTTGACTGTGCCGAGGATAGTGGTTTTCCGGCTAAGCAGTCGTTGTGCAAGTGACAATGATGTAAAGAAATTGTCCGTGGTTACAGTTCTGCCCTTGTCCATGAATGGTTCCATCAGCCTCATCTCTACAGTTTTGGACAGTCTTTCCTCGCTGGGACGATTGGGGTCCTTGCCAAGATATGGGAGGATGTTACAGATGTACTTTGATTTCAAGTCACAAGCCACCCAAAACGTGATGCCAAACTTGTCTGGTTTTGTTGCAATGTATTACAGAAAACAGCAGCGAGTCTTTGATGGAAAAGCTGTTCATCAATAGTGATGTGTTGACCAGGATTGTAGGATGCAATGCAGTTGGTGACAAACGATCTCCACACATTGGAGATTGCAGCAAACTTATCGGTCTCCACTCACTGCGTGTGAACATGTCATCAAAGCAATAGGTGTTGCATGATGTCTTGGAAGCGGTTTCGTGTCATAGTTGCAAAGATCCTTGGGTTTGCCAGGTTTGCTGACAGCTGTCACATAGTGATGGAACCTTGGTCACCCCCCACAAGATAATGACTGAAAATAAATGCCATTAGTTCCGGGAGACCCATGAACCAATTCACCTGCTCCCTGTGACGTGCATGTTGAGTAGTCCATTCTTGAATGCTACGAAGCATGTCAAGAGTGATAAAACAGAGGAGGCTCTGAAGGCGACTCCGGACACTTCGTCTGGCCTTAGCACTTGGCTCTCCATCTGTATGGTACGATTCTATTGGGGTGAAATGGAGACGTTTCCCACTTGTACTTCAAGCCACACTGTCCCATCTTTTACGGTCTCTGTCGGCTCAATCACCAACCGAGCTCTCTTTTTTGGTAGAGGAGGAGTCTCCTCATCTACAAGATAAATAATTTCAAATTAACATTTTGTTTTGATTCTAAATAAGGCTAGATTCACATTTGAGATAATTTCAGTTCCCTGTGAATCCAGCAGGGAACTTAGAAATTTTCTCAGCCTCTGCATGTTTCCCGCATGCGGGAGAGCGGGGAACGCGGTTCCTAGCAACCCGCTGTGTTTACTGGGTTACCAGCTACACAGCGGGCTGCAGGGAGTGCGAATCGCACCCCTGCATTTCCAATCCCAGGGAACGCATCTTGAGGAGTTCTCTGTGCGGCGGGATGCAGGGCTGCGAATTGCACTCCCCGCAGCCCGCTATGTAGCTGGTAACCGGTAAACACAGCGGGTTGCTAGGATTCGCGTTCCCCGCTCTCCCTTATACGGGGAACATGCGGAGGATGAGAACATTTCTAAGTTCCCTGCTGGATTTGCAGGGAACTGAAATTCTCTCAAATGTAAACCCTAGCTTAAAAAAAGATAGTCAGGAAATAAAAATAGGTAACTTGAAAAATCTAACCTGAAGACAGCTCAGAGTCCGAATCCAGTTGAAGGACTAGTCTTCTCCATCTGAGTCAGAAAGGTTGGTGTTGCTCAGGATCAGTTCCAATGCCTGTTGAATGGTGTTGCCTTCTCTGCATTTTGTTTCTTGTGAACAAAATAGGTGAAGCAGTCACCTATTTATCCCCCACAGCTCAAAAGGCTGCATGCAAATTTGCTAAGGTGTTAGCAAACTTATGCATATCCCCTGCACAACAATGAAGCTGGGGGGTGGGCAGACACACTCAGGAGCAGCTTACATTCTTTTGTTTACACTCTCTTACAAGACCTTTGATGAGGTGGATCAACACAATTGCCCCCTGCAGATTCCTCAGGCAATGGCCACATTTACAAAAGAAAGGATGCTAATTGGAGCTATTAGAGTTGTCAGTTGGACTAAGTGTCATTTGACCTCTTTTGGGACTTCAGCAGGGAGCTCAACATTTCTGGGACTTCGAGTGTTAAAGCCATTCTCATGAACTACAGTCCACATAATAAGAGGACAGATCACGTCCACCAGAAAGAAAACTGCTATTGCCGAGCAGCTGCCTGTTCTGACTTACAGATGGAGATTCACAACCTCCCGCAGATATCCAGAAACCTTAATCTAATAGAAAAGACGTATGTCCCTTCCTTAGTAATGCCCCATATTGTTGTAATACTGCCATCATTCCCCCCTTTCTGTAGTAATACCCCATCATTCCCCCTTCCTGTATTAATGCCCTCATCATTCTCCCCTCCTGTAGTAAAGTCCTCATCATTCTCCCCTTCCCTATAAGTATTTCCCCCATCATCCTCCCCTTCCTGTAGTAATGCCCTCATCATTCTCTCCTTCATGTAGTAAATGACCCCGTCATTCTCCTTTCCTGTAGTAATGTCCCCTTCATTATGAATTTCCTGTAGTAATGGCCCCCTCAGTCTCCCCCTCCTGTAGTAATGACCCATCATTCTCTCCTCCTGTAGTAATGACCCATCATTCTCTCCCTCCTATAGTAATTCCACTGTCATTCCCCCCTTCCTGTAGTAATGCCCCATCATTCTCCCCTTTATGTAGTAATGACCCCGTCATTCTCCCTACCTGTAGTAATGTCCCCATCATTATGAATTTCCTGTAGTAATGGCCCCATCAGTCTCCACCCTCCTGTAGTAATGACCCCATCATTCTCCCTTTCCTGTAGTAATGCCCCATCATTCTCCTCCTTCTGTAGTATGCCCTTATCATTATCCCTCTCCTGTAGTAATGCCCCATTATTCTCCCTTTCCTGTAGTTATGCCATCTTCATTCTCCCCTTCCTGTAGTAACGCCCCCATAATTCTCCCCTTCCTGTAGTAATGCCCTCATCATTTCCCCCTTCCTGTAGTAATGTCCCCATTATTCTGACTTTCCTGTAGTAATGGCCCCATCATTCTCCCCTGCCTGTAGTAATGCCTCTATCATTTCCCCCCTCCTGTAGTTTTGCCCCATTATTCTCCCCTCCTGTAGTAATGACCCCATCATTCTCTCCCTCCTATAATTCCTATAACTCCTGTAATTCCATTGTCATTCCCCCCTTCCTGTAGTAATGACCCCATCATTCCCCCTTTCCTGTAGTATTGCCATCATAAATTCAAACCCCTTCCTGTAGTAATGCCCCCATCATTCTCCCCTTACTGTAGTAAACCCCCATCATTCCCCCCCTTCTGTAGTATGCCCTTATCATTATCCCCCTCCTGTAGTAATGCCCCATCATTCTCCCTTTCCTTAGTATTGCCATCATCATTCTCCCCTTTCTGTAGTAATGCCCCCATCATTCCCCCCCTTACTGTAGTAAATCCTCATCATTCTCCCCCTTCCTTTAGTAATGCTCCCATCATTCTCCCCTTACTGTAGTAAATCCCCATCATTCTCTCCTTCCTGTATAATGCCCTCATCAGTTCCCTTCCTGTAGTAAAGCCCCATCCATTCTGACTTTCCTGTAGTAAGGGCCCCCATCATTCTCCCTTTCCCTGTAAAAATGCCTCCATCATTTCCCCTCCTGTAGTAATGTCCCCATCATTCTCTACCTCCTATAGTAATTCCATTGTCATTCCCCCCTTTCCCTGTAGTAATGACCCAATCATTCCCCCTTTTTCCTGTAGTAATGCACCATCATTCTCCCTTTCCTGTAGTAATCCCAAATCAATTTTCCCCTTCCTGTAGTAATGCTCCTATCATTCTCCCCTTACTGTAGTAAACCCCCATCATTCTACCATTCCTGTAGTAATGCCCTCATCATTCTCCCTTCCTGTAGTAATGCCCTCATCATTCTCCCTTCCTGTAGTAATGCCCTCATCATTCTCCCCTTCCTGTAGTAAGGGCCCTCATCATTCTCCTCTCCTGTAGTATGTCCCCATCATTCTGACTTTCTGTAGTAATGGCCCCATCATTCTCCCCTTCCTGTAGTAATGCCTCCATCATTTCCCCCTCCTGTAGTAATGCCCATCATTCTCCCCCTCCTGTAGTAATGACCCCATCATTCTCTCCCTCCATACTAATTCCATTGTCATTCCCCCCTTCCTGTAGTAATGACCCCATTATTCTCCCTTTCCTGTAGTAATGCCCCATCATTCTCCCTTTCCTGTAGTAAAGCCATCATCATTCTCCCTTTCCCTGTAGTAATGCCCCCCATCATTCTCCCCTTACTGTAGTAAACCCCATCTTTCTCCCCTTCCTGTAGAAATTTGCCTCATCTGTCACGCACTTAGTTGGCGCTGACATTGCTGGATGCTGCTGTGTATGTTTGTCTTTAAGAGCTGCATGGTTGATAGTTGTGAAGGTGCTGGCCTCCTGTGTTGTGCTCCAGAACTGCATTCACTATTAGGTTCAACTGCTGGTTGAGGGGTTTTTAATGTGTGCCTCACCTGAACTCCCCTCCCTAGCCTTTAAGTAGCCTTTCCTTCCACCAGGTGGTGCTGATAGAGTTTCACTCTATGCCTGGAAGCCGTGCTGTGCTGGGCCTGTGTGTCTGTGTTGCTGAAGTCCGTTCCTTTGGAGTTGCTCTATCCCAGTTCTGTGGAAGGAGGTCGTGGAAAATGGCAACAAAAGCACAATTCTTTTTCTTAAAAATGTCAGAATTTTTTTTCACCACTTAGATAAAAGTAAAAGTATACATGTTTGGTATCTACAAACTCGTACTGACCAGAGGCATCATACTGACACATCAGTTTTACCATGTAGGGAACATGATGAATTAAAAAAAAACAATAATGTAATCACACTTTTTTTTTTTTTTTACAATTTACCGCATTTGGAATGTTTTACTGTTTTCAGTACACTATATGGTAAAATAAATTAATTCAAAGTACAACTCCTCCTGAAAAAACATAGCCCTCATATGTCTATATTGAGGGAAAATAAAAAATGTTATGGCTCTTGGAACAAGGGAAGGGGAAATACAAAAAACGGAAAATCGCCTGGGGTTAAAGGGTCAACTTTATTCCTCCCAGCAGCCTTGTACTTCCAGTAATAGAGGTGTAACAAGTGCCCGTTTCAGTTATTGCTCAATGCTTTGTGAGTGTCCCCTGTAACCATGTGTACTGGCACTGACTGACAACCAAGTTACGAATTGCATCAGTTCAGAGCCAGCGGTCTAGTAAGTGCCGACAGAGTGGTGACTGAAACTGCAGTGGATGTGCCCTTATGACTGACAGTCTGAGATTACCGGGAAAAATAGAGTTAATTTCTTCCCAGCAACCGTATACTCATTGCAGCGGCTGCACAGTGTCAGAGCACAATTAAACCTGTAGATTAACCATGTCTACAGAGTAACAGAAATCTTTTACATGAAAGGTTCACTTTAAGGCAGGGGATGGGGAACCTCAGGCCCGAGGGCCGAATGTGGCCCTCAATTACTTTTTTTCGGCCCCCGGGCAGATTCCTGAGGACCGCAGTGCTTAGGCTAGCTGACACCTTTTGCCTACTGTCTGCCTTTTAAATCCAGCTCTCCAGTGATCTCTATGCCCCCGCCTCGGCCTCCCCAGTAAGGTATATGCTCCAGCCTTCTCCTGTGATTGTGGGGCTCTAGCAAACCTGGAAAAGCAGTTGAGAAGCAACATGACCAATGTCACCCACACCAAAGAGAAGCAGCTCCAGCCACCACAGTAGGGGTGTAGTTGATTGTAGAACCAATATAAGCGTGTAATTTTTAAGTTGATAATTTTGTACGGCCCCCGAAGGATTGTAGAAATTTCCAAATGGCCCCCGGCACAAAAATTGGTTCCCCCCCTGCTTTAAGGTATATGGTGCTGCCTGAGGGATATACAGTTACAACTCAACAAAGTGGAACTTGTATGTGCTTTCTAGGGGACTCTCATTTTCTCCTACTAAAGCTCTGGATAAAATAGAACTGTGCAGTGACATGGAGGATTACTTCAGGTAGACTACGCCTAAGGGAATTTTACAGTGACAAAGATGATTCAGAACCCCAAATGGGCCAAGGAAGAGGGATCCTGACAACTAAGAAAAGGTCAGAATGGACACCTGCACCCGGATGCAACCCCCATTTGGATAAATATATAGACACTTTCAGACATTTGGTAAAATCTTAGATACACACAAGAGGCACCCATCCAACATCAATGCCCAGGAGAGAAGGGTCATACAGTCTTTGAAAACAAACAAACAAATAAATCATCATTAGACCTGCAGACAGTCATGATGAACAAATCAGACTACCTGAAGGAAGCAAACAGACAACTGATGGATACACGCTACTACAAAAATTGGAGTCTGACCCAACACAGGACTATCACAAGGAATTAAACAGGCTGGTCTCTTGTTTACCTGACATATCCTTCAGAACTGATGACCTAACACCAGAAAGTCCAAGAACAAGCACATTCTATATGCTTCCCAAAATTCAAAAAATCAGGAAATGCAGGAAGACCAATTGGCCAAGCTGAAGGTGACTTTTTATCCACTTGTCCTATCAGGCCTCTGCCTATTACCGTTATATTGATGATATTTTTAATCATCTTGACGGAGTCTGAAAAACAGCTGAAGACATTCCATGAACACTTTAATCGTTTCATCCCACCATCAACTTAACACACAAACTACTCCTGCACTGAAATTAATTTTCTGGACCCATCATCAAGCAACGGAAGAATGAAGTAAAGACATCCCTGTATCAGAACCCAAATTGACCCTCCAACATGTCTTAAATTTGGGACAGTTGCATCCAAAACACGTAAAAAACTCTATTGTGTATAGCCAGGCCATCAGATACAATCGGATATACACCAATCCTACAGATAGAGGCTATCACTCTGAGACCTCAGAAAGACCTTTTTAAATCGGAGCTACCATCCAAGAGCAATTAAAAAACAGATTAAAAGAGCCACCAGACTATCAAGGAATAAATCTACCTACAATCCAAAACTGGAGGTGTTTAAGAGGAGCTGCATGGTAACTGAAAACCACTACTAAAAAAAGGGATGCCCAACTTGGGCCCTTTCACATCAGTGTTTTTCACTGAATGCAGCAGATCCGACAGATTTACCGAAATCTACCACATCTGCCACCTAACGGCAGCACTTGCGGCAAAAGCCCCTTGCATTGTCTATGATGTTGTGGTCGGGTGCGGTGGGGCAAATGCGGTTCTGTTGGATGCGGCAGATCCGACACTTGCGGGTCGCGAAAAAAAAACGCTGCCAGCTGCGATTTTTTTCGTGGCTGCAACTGCCAGATTTGCTGGATCGCGGCAAAAACCGCAATTGCCGCAAAGACCCTAAGACAATGCATGGGTCTTGCCGCAAGTGTGCCGCAAGTGCAGCCGTTAGATGGCAGATGTGGCAGATGCGGTAAATCTGCCGGATCAGCCGCAATCAGCGGGAAAAAAGCTGATGTGAAATGGGCCTAAAATCAAAATTTCCGGACCCCCCACTTCTGTGTTTAAGACAACCTCCGAATCTAAAAAGCTTCATTGTTAGAAGCTCATTGTCTTATCCAAAAACAACAGGAACCTTACCCTGCAACCAGAAAAAGGTGCAAAACCTGTCCATTTATAATGACAACGGACAAAAATAAAGATTCCCAAAACAGATCAGGACTACAAGATCCCAGGTAACTTCAGCTGCACCACAAGCAATGTGGTGTACTTAATTTATATGTATTATATGTGTGAGTGGGAACCTGTATGTAGGAGAGACAGGGTTAGAAACTTAGAACAAGAATTCATTCTCATCGCCACACAATAAAAGAAAAAAGAGTGGATCTACCTGGGGCCAATCAATTTTTGTATTCCTGATCACACCCTAATGGACATGAAAATGCTTGAAAGCAGTGGCGTAACTTCAGGCCCAGGGGCCCCGATGCAAAAACTCCAATGGGGCCCCCAATTATTGCAAATCTTAAAAATATTAGTCTGTTTCTATGGGCCAGAGGGACTTTTGGGGGACCCCATAGGCTGCAGGGCCCGGGTGCGATCGCAACCCCCGCACCTGTTGTAGTTACGCCCCTGCTTGAAAGGTTTATTTCAAATCGCAGAGAGACTGGAGAGTATAGGAATATAAACTTTTTGTTGACCTTTTACACATTCGGAGCAGAAATGAATGAGTCGCGTGGATTTATGTCTTTTTACATTAATTGAGGAATCTCCAATATCTAGAAGAAACAACTAATCAAAGGACATAAAACTATCTGCTCTTCTTCTGGATCTGAATCTCTGGATACTGATGTTTTCTGCCCAGATGCTCTCTCCCCCTCCCCAAATCTGACCCAAAGCTTCATCTCACTTGGTTTATTTACTGCATTATCCAACCCTGTTACATGTGTATATTCCAGGAATTTTTTTCATGTGAAAAATATTAAATTTTATTTTTATTATAGCTAAGAACAGTTAGTTACCATCCCAGTATCCCTCAGATCGCAAACAGACCCCAGTATACAGCAGGAGGCTGCACTAAGCCAACAGTATACAGCAGGAGGTCACACACTAACCCAGTATACAGCTGGAGGTCACACAGCCCACCGTATGTAGCAGGAGGTCTGCAAACAGTCCTCAGTTACAGCAGGGGGCTGTACACAGCCCAGAATACTGTAGGAGGCCACGCACAGCCCCAGCGTACAGCAGGAGGTCACACACAATCCCAAGTATATAGCAGGGGGCCGCACAGTCCCCAGTATACAGCAAGAGGGTCGCACACAGCCCCCAGTACAAAGCAAGAGGCCACACACAGTCCTCAGTATACTGTAGGAGCCTGCACACTGCCCCAGTATACTGCAAGAGGCAGTATGCCCAGGCAATGCTGGGTTTTTAGTGTTAGTAAAATTATAAAAATATTAATCATCATCATATCTAGTACAGAATTTATACTACAACCCCTGGCAAAAATTATGGAATCACCTGGCTCAGAGGATGTCCATTCAGTTGTTTAATTTTGTAGAAAAAAAGCAGATCACAGACATGGCACAAAACTAAAGTTATTTCTAATGGCAACTTTATGGCTTTAAAGGGGAAAAAAACACTAAAAGAAATCATGATAAAAATGTGGTAGTCAGTAAGGGTAATTTTTTTCAGGACAAGCAGAGGGAAAAAATTATGGAATCACCCTGTGGACTGACATGAATCATGGCTCCAACACGAGAGATGTCAATTGAAACAAAGGAGAGGATTATGAAATTCTTAAAAGAAGGTAAATCAACACGCAAGTTGTCAAAAGATGTTGGTTGTTCACAGTCAGCTGTATCTAAAATCTGGATCAAATACAAACAACATGTGAAGGTTGTTAAAGGCCAAACATACTGGTAAACCAAGGAAGACATTCAAAGCGTCACGACTGGAAACATAAAGCAATATGTCTCCAAAACAGAAAATGCACAACAAACAATGAGGAACGAATGGGAGGAAACTGGAGTCAATGTCTGTGACTGAACTGTAAGAAACCGCCTAAGGAAATGGGATGAACATACAGAAAAGCTAAACATAAGCCATCATTTAAAACCTAAACAAAAATAAACAAGGTTACAATGGCTAAGGAAATGCTGTCGTGGACGTGTGGATGACTGGATGAATGAAAGTCATATTCAATGATGAATCGCGATATCTGCATGGGCAAGGTGATGATTGCTGGAATTTTGTTTGGTGTCTTTCAATGAGATTGATAAAGATGAGTTGCATGAAGAGAACATGCAAAATTTCACTAGTCATTAATGATATGGGCCTGCGATGTCAGGTAAAGGCACTGGGAGATGGCTGTCTTACATCTTCAATAAATGCCCAGGTTTACATTGATATTTTGGACACTTTTCTTATCCCATCAATTGAAAGGATGTTTGGGGATGATGAAATAATTTATCAAGATGATTAATTGCATCCTGCCATAGAGCAAAATTGTGAAAATATTCCTTGAAAGAAGACAAATAAGGTCAATGTCATGGCCTGCAAATAGTCCAGATCTCAATCCAATGAAATTTTTGGGTGCAGCTGAAGAAAATGGTCCATGACAAGGCTCAAACTGTAAAGCTGATCTGGCAACAGCAATCAGAGAAAGTTGGAGCCAGATTGATGAAGAGTCTGATGTTTGCACTCATTAAGTCCATGCCTCAGAGACTGCAAGCTGTTATAAAGCCAGAGGGTGATGCAATAAAATACTATTGATGTATAGAGATGTTCTTTTGTGTGTTTGTTTTTCATGATTCCATATTTTTTTTCCTCAAATTGAGTGATTCTATAATTTTTCCCTCTGCTTGGTCTGAAAAAAAAATTACCCTTACTGACTACCACCTTTTTTATCTTGATTTTTTTAGTGTTTCTTAAAGCCATAAGTTGCATTTGAAATGACTTAGTTTTGTGCCATGTCTGTGATCTGCTTTTTTTTACAACATTAAACAACTGAATGGACACCCTCTGAGCCCTGTGATTCCATAATTTTGCCAGGGGTTGTTAAAGCATTTGTCATCTGAACAGTCTAAATATTTTATACCATGTGTAATATATACATTGAGTTCCTCTCATAAAGAAACGTTATGGAAGTGTTGATATTTCCAATTTTGTTAATTTATGGCAAGGTTCTCTTTTTATGATGCTGCTTTACATAATCAATAGGAAATCTACTTTATAGACCTGGAACAGGGCTTGTCATTTTTGGCACTGTGTCATGTGTTGGGGTGTGTGGTACTTCACCTTTGGAAGAATTACAGAATTTCAACAAGAACATGTGAAGTAAAACATTCATTTCTAACTATTACATTTCACAAAAAACATTATTTTCTTACAGAAATAGCTCCACATTTAGTTTTGGATTGTGATTTACCATATATTCAGTTCAACACAGATCTGGCTACAATACGACACACTGTGGACAAGTTATAGCAGTAATCCTCTAATCCTGGACAGCTCCTTTAAACTACTATTTTTTAATCACTGTACAACCAGTTTACCACGTACATTTTTTTACAAGTGTAATGATAATTGAATGAAAATTACAAAATATCTACTACCATCAGCAGGGGAGCACAGGATCCCAGGCCACGGCAAGAGCAGTGAACAAACTATGCGGCTTATCACCAGAGGCTCTAAAGTAAAGATTGAAGCACTAAGATTATAGCTAAAATGGCTAAGCCTATGCAAAAGATGACAAGGGTCCAAGCCGGTGAAGATCGAGTTGGCTTCCAGCAGAGATGACATCCATGGAAGCAACAGAGGAGATACCCAATAGCTAGAGGATGACCCAGCGATCGCTATGATCCTGACGGACAGCCCATCTGCGCAAACAGACTGGGCCAAAATGCCAGGTGAGTGTACTTTACATGAGATTACCCTGGGGCAGCTCGCCCTCCCTCAGGAATAAGACACCAGGCCCACCCAGTTGGCATGACAAGTACGTGGAGGACGCCCGTTCCTACCTGTTGGCTAGATGGCATCCCCATGAATGCTTTGCTGTACACTGGTTCACAGGTGACATTGATACAGTTTATCCTTTGTAGCAGGTTACTGGGCAGACTCTGACATTTTGCATGGCCAGATGATGACTTTACTATATTGGCGAGTAACGGTAAACCTGTGCCACAGTTTGAGTTTAAAGAAGTAACCATCAAGGTGGGGGCGGGTGGAATTGAAGTCCCAGGGATTGATAATTGTTGATGTGGATTGGCATGAACATATTCAATGATCCTTTAGGCACTAATAATAATAGGAAATTGTCTTGAAGAGATTATTGTCTTGTTACAGCAGATTGCCGAGACTGCCAACAGTGTCTGTGGAAAGAAATAAAAGCACTGATGTTGAGACAGCAGGTAGAGTTGTTCGGAGGAGAAATCGGCAGTGTTAATAGTAAGTGATCTGCTACCAATTGCAATACCCCGAAAAGTGAAATGTTGGTCTGGTGCTGGGCAGCAATAGGCTTTAGAGGGCGTAGATTACCAAACCCTGGTAGAGCCTGTGTGCTCAGACAGTAGGCCCACGTCCTGACAGCCAGAAGGGTAGTTGATGTACGCAAAGGGAGGGTACCAGTACGCATCCTAAATTGTGGGGTTAGAAGTCAAACTGTTGAAGTATGCACCATTGCTAAATTGTATACTGTTAAAAACAACTCGATTCAGCAGTGGAAGTCTTGAACCCATCTGACCAGTGGAGGGCAATGGCTCAGAGGGAAAGCTGGAGGATTGGTGCCAGAAGTTGCATGTAGGTACCGATTCTACACCTCCCATCAAAAGCATGCAGTATACCGAGCAGTGAGAGAATATGAACAAGTCTTTAGTAAACATCCATTAGACTTTGGCAGGTAAAAGGGGTTGCACATCACATACCCACAGGAGATTCATCAACCCATAAAGGAGAAGTATAGGCCTGTACCTCCAGCTCACTATCAATGTGCCAAAAATATGTTAAAGGAAATGAAGGAGGCTAAGGTGATAAGAGATAGTTCTAGCCCCTAGGCATCTCCTCTAGTCCTGGTTAGAAAGAAGTGTTGGTACAATGAGGATGTGTGTAGGCTCGCAGGCAGATAAACCGCATTACACATAAGGATGCATACCACTACCTAGAATTGAATAATACTAGCTGCATTACGAATGCTAACTACTTTTCCACCTTAGATCTTACCAGTGGGTATTGACAAGTTCCTGTGGCAGAGGGGGACCGAGAGAAGGCAGCGTTTTCACGCCGATGGGCCTCTGTGAGTTCAACCTGTATGCCATTTGGACTCTGTAACGCATTGGGAACATTCCAAGACTGATAGAGTGCTGCCTGGGGCACAAGAACTTTGAAACCGTCTTATTGTACTGGATGACTATCGTAGTCTACTCCAGACGCATAAAGAACATCTGGAGCACTTGACAGAAGTGTTTGAAGCCTTGTCCTGTATGGCATAAAAGTTAAAGTCATCAAAGTGTCACCTGTTGAAACCAAAGGTACAGTACCTAGGTGATGTAGAGAGCTCTGAAGGTGTAGCACCTGATCCTGAGAAAAGTAACAGTCATTAGGGACTGGCCAAGACCCACCAGTGTCAAAAAAGGTGATGCGTTCCTGGGCTGGTAGGATACTACAGAAGGTTCATCAAGGGGTTACAAAGATGACAGCACCCTTACAGACTCTCTGGTAGGACAGTCAAGAAAGGCTAAGAGCCCGAGTCCCATTTGAATAGGGCAGTGAGACAGAAGAATCCTTCAAGCAGTTGAAGTGGGCCCTGACAGGGGATGAGATTCTAGCCTATCCTGATTACAACCAGCCATTTATCTTGTATACTGCTGCAGTAATGTGGGATTTGGAGCAGTGTTGTCCAAGTGCAAGGAGGTAAAGAAAGAGTAATAGCCTTTGAAAGCAGGAAGCTCAGTCCTACAGAAAGAAACCCAGAGAAACTACAGTTCAAAATTTATAGTTATAGTTCCTGGCCACATCTCGGCAGTCACTAGAATGGTTTAGGCATTACCAGGCTGCCGCAAAGTGTACCCACTCTTTTCGGATAACAACCGCTAACTCACTTGGACTCCGCGAAGCTAGTTGCACTAGAACAGCGACGGATGGCCCCCATTGTCTAAATTATTTTGTTATATCAATATTGGGCGGTGCAAAAATGCCAACACCCATGGGTTGTCCAGGATTTCCTCACTTGCAGGAGTGGAGGAGGAACCGGAGGAGCTGGAGAGATGAGCTACCGGCCTTTTTCCCGCCCTCATTGTGACACAAGTAAAGGGGCCCCTGTGCATAACAAACGTCAAAGCCCCGATGAACCCTTTTTCCCCCCCATGGATGGGATGAAGCAAGACAGTGATTCAGCTGTACACTGGGGCAAGAAGTACTGACACAGGAGGGGTTTGTATACCCTGGTCCAGATACCCCACCCGAGGCTCAACAAACTGTGGAAATAGCGAAGTAAGTTGTTCATTTTTGGGGGTAAATTGTGCAGACGTCATATGAATCCAAAAAACCCCCAAACTAGTCTGGCAGATTGTCGTGCCAAGAGGGATGTTCGATGGTCTTAGAAACCTACCTGAGGATTTCCCGAGGGAAATTTGGGGGGGAAGAAATTTGAGGTTTGCCGGGGAGAGAGATTCTACTGTTTTGGGATGAGAAAATCCATTGGGATTTGGTGCAAAAAAACTGTAGCTCATTCAACCTGAGGAGGAAAGATAAAAACAGTCAAGGAGCCCCACTCCAGCCCATTGTTACCAAACAAAATGCTATGGACTTGTAGCCTTTGGGTCACGTGAAGCTGACCCCCAAAAAGATCAGGCTATGTCTACGCCCTCTCCATAGTAGACCTTTTCTCTTTTTTCCCGGTGGGGGCTAGAGCATTTCAAGCCTAAATTTTGCCGACCGCATCAATTATCCGAAGAGGTCCTTACAGATCAAGGTTTCCCCCATTTGAAGCAGAAATATTTCAAGAGTTTTTTAATCTGTAAAGGGTTTTAAGAAAATCAGAACAAAACCGTATCATCCGCAAACAAAAAGGGATGTGTAAAAAATTAATAGGTAGTCATAGATCTTTTGAAGACTTTGCCGGGTGGAAGAAAAAAAAACATGTGGCCCAAGAGAAGTTACCAGATTGGTTTTGGACTTTTATAACATTTGCCTGTGAGTTCTACAAAAATTTTACTCCAGCCTACCTGATGGGGAGCAGACTTGGAAAGTTTGCCTATTGATTTGGATAGGGGGAATTGGGGAAAACTGGGATGCGCTGCCCCCCAGAAACCAACGGGGATACAGAATGTTAACAAAGCATCGCCAGTGAAAGAGTGCGTAGTAAGAGTTTACCCACAAGAAAGAGAAAGGAAAGAAAGGGATATACCAACATGTCTGAACCCCTTTGAAACCAGTTGAGCAAGTTTCTCAAGAGAAAGAGAATCATCAAACAAACTGGATGATCAGGGGGGAAGCAGTGCATACACCGTGTTCCCATAAAAATTTGAAAATTTTCAACGTTTGCTTAGTGAGTTAAAAGGGGGGTGGGAGAACATCAGCAGCAGGGGCCCAGAGACCATCTCAAATATGTCCCTAAAACCCTTGAAATCCCAGGAGAGTATCCCAGAAGTTCCAGTCCCAGTACAACCAAAAGAAGAATTTAATCCATACAGTTTAGGGAGATTTTCCCCAAGTCCTGGACCCAAGTACCATGGAGCAGACATAGTTCCCATGTTGGCCTTTCACCCAGTAAGGGCTCCAAAACCCAGTGCAACAAAAGCACCACAAGTGGAGATGCCAGAAGCCGGTACATGTGAAAGAATAAGAGAAAAAAACCCCGCTCACAGTGAACTTGTCAGTCCTACTGTGAGACAAAGGCTGGGGGTCACATTTGCGGTTGAAATTGCAAAAATCCTAAATCCGGTTTTGAGCATTAAAAATGTTTCAAAACCGCATCCAGATCCGCGGGGCCCATGGGGCTTCAATCGAAAACCGGATTGCACTATTTGCCAACCCGGGTTTTACCTCATCCGGGGTTTTGAAAGCCTGCGGTTAAAATCAGGCCCTGCATTTTTCGGAGCGGTAGCAAAAACCGGATGCGGTTTTGTTAATGGGCGCCTATGGGACCGGATCCGGTACCGCAAGGTACATAAATGCGCAGGTGACTTTATATTACGCTGCCTGTCCCATGACCTTGGGCGGGTATCAAATTTGGGTGACATTCATTACTTTGGTTACACTTTAAGGCGCACCAAAAAGGAGAACATTATATCTCTTTTTTTCGAGGGGAAGAAGTCTACAAAAAAGGGCAGTCCCGTAGGCCCCAAAATTTCGGAATTATTTAAAAATTCCCTTCTGAAAATGCTGGCGAAGAGGTCCAGTTTGGTGGACAAGCAAGGGAAATACAGGCGGAGAGAGACCAATCCAATCCCGCAGAGGCAGGGGAAACTGTCAAAGTTTTTGGGGTAGTTTTTCATCCCCTCCCATGGCACAGGCCCCGAGGTGCAGGGTACTTTCATAAAGAGTGCAAAGTTGGGAAGATGCTGAAAGAGTACCTTGCTGACCGTACCCAAAGTCCTCCAGATTCCTCTGTGCCCTTTTAATTATTGGGTATCCAAACTGGTACGTGGCATGAACGGGCCTCTACGCTTGGGAAGTCCAGGCCTGCCTTGTCGCTAGTGATTTGTCAAAGCTGATTTTTAGTGCTGCAGGGGGAATTATTACTGATAAGTGCCCCCCGCCCGTCAAATGAAAATTGCTGAAGGCTGACTCTTATCAAAATGAAAAGGGGTGGGTTGGGCCTAACCTTTCAACTCCATTAATGATAGCAGCCAGTGTCTTTTTTGGGGAGGGATTTTTCCCCTGCTTCTCTTCACATGGGTATACGCTTCCTGAGTTTGGCTATTTGCCTAGTCCCTCCTCCTTCTCCTCTATACCACCATATCACCCGGGTGACCGTGGTTCATGATGAACACCCCCAAAATATTGTTAAAGGGGTCTATGATGCCCGTTACAAATAAAAAAAAAAAGGTGCTATGAAAAAAAAAGTAAAAAGCAAATGCTAGTTTAGAAAAAATGTTAAACAACAGGGTACTTGGCTATTTAAATTTTTGCATCAAATGTTACGAAGCCCTTTTACCGCCCTCAAGGTGAGCCATATAAGGACCCTAACCTACCTTCTTTAAAACCTGATCCATGTTAATTTCATCCAAGTTTTGCCAGTGGGGAGTGGACATGACCAGATAAGGGAAGGGCAAGGATTTCTTTAAGACACCATTCTGACCACTCAGGTTTTCTCAGATGAAGTCACTTTGGGAAAAATGGTGATTGTACGGGCCCTATTTCTAATTTGAGGGCAGCCTCTGACACCTGAAAAAAAAAAACAGGTTGCTTCTTTTGAGCACTATACAGTTTTCCGACCCTGAGAGGTTAAAAGGGAAGATGGACAGGGACAGTAAGGCCCTTTTACAATAACTGTGCTCAGTTCATTGTTTTGAGGGTTTGGTGGCCGTTTTCAGGCTCGGGGTGCACTAACATTAAATGTATTTTTAACTCCTCCCTAAAGTTTTTTGTGCTTCATTTCCCCTTTGCCTTTGTTCTAAGCCCTTTACTTTTTTATTTTTATGTCCTGTCCACACGCTTTTGGGGAAAAAAGTTGTACTTTTAAAGGGCAGATCCAGTGTTGCACAATGGGGGGAAAAAAACGCAAGGTTCAAAAATTTTTTTTAATTTTTTTTCAGTGTTCATTTTACAGAAACCTGGCAGATGGATTCTCGGGTAATTAAAATTTTACTTTGATACAAATTGTTTTGATTTTGCTCTTTTTTAAGTGGTGAAAAAAATTACTGAAATTGCTGAAGGAAAAAAAATTTGCTTTATAACAGCTCCAGAGCCATAAGGGGTTTAAAATTAAGTATATGGCTCTGGAGGGATTAATATCCCCAAAAATGTTGTATTTAATTTTATAGTGCAAAAAATAGATTATTCTTACGTTAATCGGTTTCTGGGAAAAACTTCCACGACAGTATGGGAGGTACCCCTCGCCACGCCCTAAGGGGACAGGACACAAGAGAGGTTAAAAGGCCCCGCCCACCTCCCATTAGCAAGTGTCTTACAACGAACCCAAAGGGCATAAGAAACAAGCATAACCAAACCAAAAGGGAGGGAAAAAAGTGTGTCGTGGAAGGTTCTTAGAACCAATTAACGTTAAGAATAATTCTTTTTTCTCTAGTCACCTTCCGACAGCATAGGAGGAATGCCCCCCGACCCCTTTAAACAGGAGGGACAACAGCTTGCAGGACTTCCGCCAAAGGCCAAGTCCCTCAGCCATCACATCCAAACGATGTGCTTGGGAAGGGTATTAGGAAGACCACGTAGCCCCCTTTAAACAGAGCTGCCCGGAAAGCCCACCCACGCCAGCCCAGGAGACGAAGTTCCGGGGTGAGAAGGGCCTAAAACAAGGGGGGAGCCGAGAGCCTTTGAACGAGATAGGCACCGTGATTTCTCTCTTTACCCAATTGGCGATAGGCCTTAGCCCCCTTTTCGCCCCTGTTGCGCCCAAAAAATGCTGAATGAATGGGAAATCTGGTCGATACCCCAGGGAGCCGGGGACTCCAGGTAGTTTTGCACCAGGCGACGGACTTTCCCAGCGAGTGAATTCCACCCCCCTTCGCAATCTATTTTGTTGACAGAGGATGGTAAACGATTGACTGAGATCGAGGGAACTCAGACACTATTTCGCATAAAAAAAAGACGGATCAAAGGGAAAAACAAGCTGTCACCCGCACGTCAAATAGGGCCACGGGGTGACAAGGCCTGAGTTCCCAATTCTTTCCCCGCCCGAATAATAGGCCACCAGGAAAGCGAGCTTAGGGGAAAAAGAACCCATGGGCAATCCGTTTAAGGCTCATAGGAAAAAACGATCAGGCCCACCCAATATTCAGATCAGGAGGGAAGCACTCCTCACAGGGACACCGTTGGGAAACCGCCACCAGAAACGTTTGGACCCAACGATGATCAGCCGTCCACATCAAAAACAGACTCAAGGAGCCACCTGGACCTTTAAAGGGGGCTAGGTTTTTAAAACCAGAACCAAAAATTGCTGCAAGAAGGGCCCCAAAAAATGGGGAAACATTTGAGCAAAAGGATCGGAAACCGGGCCCACACCAGGAGGAGAAATTCTTCCCAAAACTTATTGTAAATGGAATAAATGACGGCTTACGGAATCCTGCCCAAATGCGAAAACTTTCTCGGAAAGGCCCCGGGCCTTTTAGCACTCGGGCTCAGAAGCCAGGGAGCCAAACGAGCGCTGCGGGGGCCGGTGGAGAAGGACCTGTGAGAGGAGGCTCGGGTCTCAGAATGTTACAACTTTGCAAATTGAGCCTTGAGGGTATAAATTTTTTTTTTTCACCTACTGGAGATCCCCTAGAGCACCACCAGGCTTGCAAAAAACTGCTGGTTAGGCTCCACTCCCTGGGTGGAGATTCTGCGGCTTAAATATTCCGGGCTGAGGGTTTCAATCTCCCTTGAGTGGACCGCCGTAGAGAGACAGGAGAGGACCTCTCGGCCCAGAGGAAGATCGCGGCTGGAGATCACCTTAGGTCGCGAAACAGGGGGCTGCCCTTGATGACGAAGATGGGCCACAGTGAGTCACATTGTCGAATACACCACACATGTGACCCCCGGACCAAACATGCGAGCCAGAAGCGCTTCCTCTACCGCTTTGTGTTCGCGGAAAGTTGAGGAGCGAGAGATTATCTGAGGACCCCGATACCATGAAACGGGGACACCGACACCCATCAGCCCCCCAGCCACGTGGCTTGGCATCCGTCGTCACCAGTAACCAGAGGAGTCGGAGACCATGAGACTCCGTTGCCAGATTGCCGGGTCATCCACCTACTGAGGGAGGAACACCATCCCGACAAGCCAAAACTCTCTTGTTGAGGAGGAGGGGGCGATTCCACTGCCCCAGAATGTGGTCGCTGAAAGGGCATCGGCCACGCCGTCATAGACCAAGGATCGACATGGTCTTCACGGAGCGTGGGGGGACCCTTGAGCTCTCAGGGAAGAGATACGTGACACAAGGATGTTTTGTGATCTTTCCGGCCAAAAGGTAACCTGATTGTCTGAGGTCAGAAGCACACAGGAAACCTCCTGACGAGGAGGGGATAAAGTTGAGACTTCAACAGGTTGGGGAGCCACCCAACGAACAAGAAGAATTGCCCAACAAACTGTCCACGTCGATCCTCGAGGATCTCCTACGGAAGGCGCGATCAGAAGAAGATCGTTCCAAGTATGGTATCAGAAGATGTCCTGTAAACCTGAGGAAGGCCACCACCTCCACATGGATTTTCGTAGAAATCCGGGGAGAGAGGAGATGCTGAAGGCAAGACGTCGAACTGGAAGTGGTGGATCACCCCGGCAAGGACACCGCAAAACCGCAGGTATTTCCTGTGTCCGAGGATGAATCGGCACATGAAAATCGCTCCTTCAAAATATATTGTGGCATCTGGAAGTGGGGCCCTATCAAGGGGTTCCCAATGAACCTGACCGATTCCATTTTGTATCTGCGGGTAGCGGACAGATTTGTTGAGCAGCTTCAGGTTGATTATAATAACGGGCCGCCCCTGACGGTTCTTCACCATGAATTGCCGGGAAGTATGTCACTGCCGCGGCGGTGCGTTCGGACTCCGGAACTCTGGGAAATGACAATGGAGCCAAGAGTTATCCAGAAGGTGGGAATATCAGGAGATCATGACGTTCCCTCGAAGGGCCGGGTTAGTGACTCGGAAGAACCCGGAGGGGGAGGAAGACACAAACGTCGATTAGAGACCCTTCCGCCAAGATGTTGAGCAACCCTCTGGCACGTTAGGTAATGCCTCGCAGATGGATGAAAGGCGGAGAGTCTTCCCCTACCTGCAACGAGTCACTGTTTGTCCTGTGGAGGACGCTGTTGGGGGGGGGACAAAGATGTTCCTCCTGCTACCATTCGGGTGTAGGACCACCGACCCACCTTCCTTTACCTCTGGGCTGGGAGGCCTGAGGCACCTGGGGACGAAAAAAAACGACTTTTTTGCTATAACTTTGTTCAGGGAGAGCTCTTCTTATCTGAGGCCTTGGCCAGGATGTCATCCAGCGCGAGGGCCAAAAACCAAATCCCACTTAAAAGGGAATGGAACAAGGCGCGTTCTTAGTTGTGGAATCCCTGTCCAACATCTTTAACCAGAAGTGCACGCCGGCCGAGTTGGAAAGGGACGGACGTTACGGTGAGGCAATGCGCATGATTCAGCAGAGGCGTCAGCCAGATATCCAGTAGCCTTTTTTATATAGGCAAGGATTCAGAATCTCCTCCCTCGGAAGGACCCTGGGAGATATGACACTCAAGCTGATCCAACCATATGAGATTGACCTGGAAACGCTAGGTGGAAGCAACATTCGGCCTGAAGGTAGATGTTGATGCCTCCCACGAGCGGCATTCATAGCCCCTCAATTTTTCTATCCTTCTGATTCTCAGCTGGGACGTATCTCGACAGGGAGCGAGGTCTTTTTAGCCACCTGAGTGACCTGGACATCCACCTTGGGGACATCCAAGAAAGGAGGTGTCCTCAAGGGGAAACCTGTTTTTCAGTGTACCTTTACCCTTTTTTTCAGAAATTCCACTCCTGAACAATGAGATCCTGAATGTTGGGAATGGACAGGAAATCCACTGGTTTGACGGAACGAAAGCCCAGCAACATAGGCATCTGGACAGAGTGGAGGACCGGTTCTCCTCCAGTCCCATAGTGCTCGGACAGCACTAAGAGCCCGCCAAAATCCTCTGAAGAGAACAGGAAATATGCTAGGTCAGAGGTCCATGGGGGAAGAACCATATCCCCAATTATCCGAGTCTGAGTCTAAATGGGCGTCAGAGTCAGTCAGTCCTGCTGCCGTTTCCGATTCTTTGGGAGACGGCAGGAACTGAGACCGGGTGTGGGAGCAGGGAGGTCAGGGAAGCCAAAGAGCCTGGATCGCGTGGTTTCACCATGGAGCGTATAATTCTCCACTAAGGGAGGGGTTGTTCGGCCCGAATTTACATGATCTGATACACTCCTGGCAGAGTTTTTGTCCCGAGGGGAAGAAAACTTCTTATTTCAGTCTGGGCATAGCTTTCCCCACCGGGTTTTTAACAGCTGGCTTCTCCCCTATAAAAAATGAGAGGGCGCCATAAGAATCGGTCCTGCAAACAGGCACATAGGACCCCATTGGCACAGTATCACTGTGGCTGGGGAAGAGCTGGTCTCTCAGCAGCATGATTCAAGCCAATTCCTGACAATAGTAACAGCCTCACCTTTACGGACGTTTTCAGGGCAGCTTTTATGATGTAAGCCTGCCCCACCGCTCCAACAGTGTGCCCACTTCCCCCCACGCAGGGTCCCAGGCAGGCTTGAGTAGCTGCAGAGGCGCGCCCTGCACGCTGTCCTCCGGATTCCGTCCGCGGAACCGGACAAAGCGCCGCTCCCCGGGGGAGCTCGTGACCCGGAAGAGAGTGACGGCGGTGACCTCACATCGGTCTGCTCGACAGCGCGCTCGCAGGGGGAAGCCGGCGGGTCAGGGAGCCCGTGACGGCGCCGGCCGGGGCGCCAAGGCGCATCACCTCAAGGATGATGGAGGACTCCGGGCACGGTCCAACGCAGAAAAACGTGCGCGGTAGGAGCAGACGGGGGAGGAGAACCGCAGTAGCACGACCACCGCTGCCCGGCTAAACATCAGGGTATGCTTGGCAGTCGCCGGCCCACAGCACAGGGAAAAACCTCTCCATGGCCCATGGGGGAAAGGAAAATAACACTGGCTAATGGGAGGTGGGAGGGGCCTTTTAACACTCTCTTGTGTTCTGTCCCCATCTAGGCGTGGCGAGAGCTACTCCCATGCTGTCGTGGGAAGGGTGACTAGAGAACAAGTGTGGGTGATTTAAAAGTATTCTTTTAATATTCTGTAAAATAATATATATTTTTTACATTTCACTGATATTTTTAGTACCTTGGTGGACTTGAAATTGCAATCAATCTGAAACAGCAAAGCCGCTGATATCTGCACATCTGCAAAAATTCACATTGCTGCATTCCACAGGAGTACCATCATGATAGGCACGGCTCTTCAGCTGACACCGGCGATCATGCCTCCTGGTCACTATGGTGAGCACATAGATATGGCTTGCACGGCCTAGATGGACAGTGGTAATAATCAGGTTACATCGCATGTGAGCCCGCATCAAAGTGGTGAGAGCCGGTGTGATGACATTAAACTGTACGTTATATGCAGTAAAGAGTAAAGTCACATGAATGATTTTTCAATACAGACCTAATTTTGCAGCTCACATTGTCTCACCTGTTAACAAGACTTGGGAGTGCAGTACAGATACTCCTTATGTTCATGTTTTTAAGGCTGCTTTCACACTGGCTTTTCGCCAAAATACGGCTGATTTTACGCATCTGCCGCCCTAACGGCGCACTTGCAACGGAGGGCATGCATTATCTATGGGGCTTACGGTAAGGTGCGGTTAAATGCAGCTGCAAAGAATAAAATCGCCCGTCTGACCTTGTTTTTTTTTTTTTTTTGCGGCTGCATACTGTCGACTTTACCGCAAGCCCTAGACAGCATGGGGCTTGCCGCAAGTGCAGAGCGTTTTTTTGTCCGGATTTTCGGCAAAACGCTATGTGAAAGGGCTCATAACAGATTTATTAGCTTAGTGCACGTCCTGTAATCATCCTTTAGAACAAAATCCTGCAGAAATGTAGTTATTTAACAACAGGCTAAAAAGTTGTGTTTGCAGAAATTTCTTGTCAAGGGATCTCGGCTGGATCCATCTTCAAAGGATGATTACTGTACATATGAACTCAGACTTATAGTTGACAGGCCATGGAATTTCACACTGCACATTGGATTAGGTAGGAAGTGTTTTTGCAATTAGTTTTTTTGTATACGAGAATTTTTGTTCATTAAAAATTGCCCAAACATGGATAAAACAATCTGTCCATCTCACTGATGGAAATACCATTCCTATTTTTTCAATGGAGAAAATACTGATCAATCTAAATGATTAAAGATCACAGAATGTCAAAAAAGACAGGTCCTAAAACATGTATGGCTCCACGAAAGCTCGTAGTAGGTCATTGCATACATAAAACAGTATATCTGCATCCGTTGGATTCGCGACAGACATTATCATAAGGGCACGTCACACGCATCTATTTACTGAAGTTTCGTGCTTGTGCGTGTAGCTCGATTTTTTTGAAAAATAGTGTTGATTGCAGATTATGAAACCGTGTTTCACAAGCTCTTCGTTGGTCAGCCGGTGGACACGAGCATCGCTGCGTGTGACACGGCAGACAAACGTTGAACGAAGCTCACAGCTGCTTGCAGCCTATGCTGGGAGCTCGTATCCATGTAAAATGGTTCCTAAGCACTGCGCGGTATTTGGTACCGAGGTTTACCATCGGTTAACCAGCGTGTCACGTTCGTAAACATCGTTGGTGAGTCTGCCTGTGTACAGACTCACCCAACGTTGTGAGATGTGAAGCGTTTTGGTTAGCGATCGCGCGTGCATGTGATCGCCTAACAATATCGTTCAGTAATTGATGCGTGTGACGTGGCCCTTACCTGTCTCATCTTATCCACTGTGAATAGTGCACCAATGATTGACCATGTGAAATCAAAATATATGCCAAGACAAGCTGAAGGCCGCATTACTTCATCAGCAATTCTGCACTTCTGTCCATTATTAGGTCCGGCACAAAAACACAAGGAATTTTTTTCTTAAAGTCACCTTATTGATATTTTATTTATTTCATGTTTTGTTTATGTAACATCTGTATTGGGGGGGGGTTTTCAAAAAAATTTTTTGGTGGGTCTTGTCCGAATACTGTACCCTTTGTTCAACATGTGTAGATAAGTTTTGAAAAAGGTCCTTGAGTTGTGAACCGAAACTGTTAACACAACGCTTTACTTTGAATACAACCATCTTGAATTTACTTGGAAGTGATTTAATAAAAACTCATCACAGCCTTTTTGCAACAATTGATTGATCTCGCTTTTTCTAGTGTGCTGAGTATGGTTCCTGTTGTTATATCCGAAATGGGCACTTGCGAGGGGAGAAACGACTCTTAAATACTTTTTTTGCAAAAAGGTTTTACCAAGTACCTTGTGGTTTTAACAGACTCGTTTTAATTTATTGTAAATTTGCCACTTCTAGTAAGGAAGTGGATGAACTCGAGCGCCACCTTTAAGTAGCTCTCAAAGTCATAGGTCGGCTTTCTAACAAGCTTTTCATATATGACTAAGGGATTTGTGCAGATCAGAACCCCAAACTACAGACGCTGTGTTTCGGGTAAACTGCCTTCATTCAGTGTGTGTGGGGGATATTCGGATATGGCTTGTGTGAGTGGGCCAGCCAAGGTTAGGGATTGCTATCTTTACTTATGGAGAGGGGTTTTCTGCAACCATAAGAAGACAGTTAAGTACGGTAAGGGATTTTAAAGCACACCTACTTAAATGTGGGTGGGGGTTTATCCACTTCCTAAACAGGAAGTGCAAATTTGCCATGATTCTTAGAGGTGGGTTCGCTGGCTTTAAATTCTTAACTACTTTACGTTTCTTATGGTTGCCGGAAAAGTCTCTCCATAAGGTAGATGGCAAGTTCCCAAAACTAATTTATTTTAAGGTATTTGGTCATAAAACAACTAGCAAATAAAGGTATGTGCATGTTTAAAGGGAACCAACCACCCCAAATTGACTCCCCCCGGACTGTTATTATGGTGTCCTACACAAGCACACACAGTTTGGGGCAAGTCGGTTTGCTTAAAAAAAAACTGTTTAGTAGACGCTAAGTATTGCTTTATGAGTTTAATAAATTCAGACGAATTGGGTGTTACCTAGTGCAGTGTTCCGTGCTGTCAGCTCTCCTTTCCCCCCCTCCTTCAGTGAGCCCTTTGTACAAGCAAAAATGCCCCGCATAGTCTGCATTGCTGCCTGGCTAAATTATGCCCGGCCCTCTCACCTTCTAAGAACCTGGCAGCGTCAATGAAAGGGGTGGCGGGGTAAATCGCGGCCCATGCGGAGCCCCGCCCCCTTTCATTTTCGGCTTGCACAGAAGGGCTTCACTGAAGTGAGGGGAAGAGGAGGCTGACAGGCACAGGGAACACTGCACGGAGGACAAGAAGGTAAGACACATCCGTCGGTATTTTATTCAACTTCATTAAAGTATATCTTAGCTGTCTAATAAACAGTTTTTTTTTTACTAAAACGATTGCCCCAACTGTGTTGTTGATGTGTGTGCTGGGTGTAGGGACCACATATTTAACAGTCGGGGGGGTCCATTTGGGGTGGTTTGGTTACCTTTAGTATATTATAAAAATGGTTGTGAAATAGGTAAGTGGCAACATCTGAGAAAGTACGCACAAATTCATTGTATGGATTTGATGGGAGGTTGCATGTTGAACCATAAAACTGCTTTAAAGTGGTTTTCTAGACTTATGATCTCAGTGACATTATCTTTGGATAGTGTTATCAATGTCGAGATTGCGATTAGTGGAACGGATGTAAACAATGGAAGTGAACCAAACAGACAGCTCAATTTACTGGCACACTGCTTATATGCAACTCATTCAGCAGGAAAATAACCTCAGATAGCATGAACGGCATTCGGTCATAATGGAAACATTTCTATGAAATTATTAAGTGAGGAAAATGCCATGATTGATGGTTATGTGCATGAGCTAGAAGCAGTGAGTTTCTATTAATGCACTGTATCTGCCAGGCGTGGGAGGTATTGTTCTGTAGAGGGGAGGACTCATGCGATGCTTCTTATAGCAAAATCTTGCTCATGTACAGTTATGTTAGTCTTGTCTTGCAATAATGCTCTCAAACCAAAAATTGTCTTTAACCAAGGGTCCAATATATATACCGTATTTTTTGGCTTTATAAGACGACCTGATTATAAGACGACCCCCCCAAATTTTGGATGTGGAAGAGAAAGAGAAAAAAATAAATTTTTTAATGTTAAATGGGGTCGTCTTATGTCAGTGTCCGTCTTACAAATCATTTTGGGTATATTTTCTCTTATAGCCCCCTCTCCTCACCTCATCTTTGTACATGGGTCCTCATCTGGGATATAGCTCCCCCATCCTAGATATGGCACCCATATTATGGTTATGGCTTGGGATCACGTCCCCCAGGGCTATTCACAACATCCAATAGGGATGGCACATTCCCTTCCCCCCCCCCCCCCCCACCCCAGGGCTCTCAAACATCACCCCAGGGCTGGCACCTCCGCCCCAGGGCAGGCACGCTGGCGGCCACAACCAGGGCTGGCTAGCTTGCGCCCCCCCCCCCCAGGCTGGCACACGAGGCCCACCCTGACTGCTGGGCAGAAAATAACAAACATTTATACTTAACTATCCAGCGCTTGCTCAGTCTTCAGTGCCTCTCTCCCTGACTGCAAGCGAAATCTCCTCTGGTCCAGAGATGTCAGGTTCATGTGGATCGCGGGGTCACTGAATGACTGGTCTCAGTGCGGTCGATGTCGCATATGTGGGCACCGATCTCATGACGCTTCTCTTTTCGGGACTCCGGTGGGAGATTTCTGCATGTCAGGAGAAAGGCACTGAAGACCTGAGGCAAAGGCTGGAGAGGTATGTATTAAATGTTTGTTTTTTTATGTACTGGGCAGGCATGGGGGGAAAGCAGGAAACATGTTAATTTAACCCTGTTCTCACTTGTCCATAATCCTCAGTGCTAGCTTTCAGCACCGAGGTGATGGACAGCGGCAGTGCAGTGAATATTAAATGAGTTATGAGCGGGGTGTCACGTAGACCTGCCAGCTGCCTCCTACATCACGCAGCCAGTCCGCCCCAGACCTGGCGGACACAATCCAGAGCTGCCCCCACTCTTCCTGCACCGTACTGTTCGTGTTTTTCAAGACGCCCCTACTTTCCCCAAAAATTTGGTGGACAAAAAGTGCGTCTTTAAAAAGCGACTAACAATTCGTTCATTGCTTCACAATGCAAGCATCATGATGCCCTCTTAACACCTCTACAGTACGGTACTCCTCCCTGCACAGAGACATTACTAGTAACTCTCACCACTTATAGAGCATGTGAATAAGCATCTGTCTTTTTCCTCAAATTCTGGGTTCGGCCTTTCGTGTGTTCTCCGCTCTCCTACTTGATACTTGCTACTAAACAAAAACTTAGGTAACTGATTAATTTTTTTATATAACTGCAATTCCTCGTGGGGGCAGCCACAGGCTGCATTACCCCGGGCCCCTTTGGGGTTAAAGATCTTCCAAGTTTTTGTTAAAATTTGAGCGAAAAACAGGGTTTTTTTGTTTTGGGCGCTATCCCGGGTTTTTTTTTTTTATGGGTTTCCCTTTTAACGAAAGTTTTGGTTAAAAACCTTAAAAAAGGGAAATTTTACCTTAACCAAAGGGCTTTTGGGTTTTATTGGAAAAATATTTTAAAAAAAACCCCTTTTTAATAAAGGTTGGGTTTTAAAAGGTTTACCAAAATTTTCCCTTCTTTTTTTTAAAAAAGCTGGTAATAATTTTAACTGTGACGTTACAACGATCTCTCCAATGATGTCGTTCTGTGTGACACTTTGCAGCGATCAGGCCCCTGCTGTGAGGTCGCTGATCGCTGCGGGTTATTTTTTGATCGTTGGTTTCCCACTGGTCAGCACGCATCGCTGCGTGTGACCGTGAGAAACCAGCGATCTGTGACCTCACAGGGCTGGTTACTATGGTAAACACCAGGTATCTAGGCAGCGCGCGCTGCCTAGATACCCGGTGTTTGCCATGGTTACCAGCATCCTCCCTGCTTGGCACTGCCTGTAAGCAGGGAGAACGCTGGTAACTATGATAAACAGCGGGTATCTAGGCAGCGCGCGCTGCCTAGATACCCGCTGTTTATCATAGTTACCAGTGTTCTCCCTGCTTAGCGCTGCCTTACAGGCAGCGCTAAGCAGGGAGGACGCTGACATCGGTTCCAGCGATGTGGGAGGTGGCTCCCATGGCTTGATCGCTGGGGAGATCTGCCTGTTTGACAGCTCCTCTGCGATCAGGTAAGGACGTTCCAGCGATCACGGTAGGTCGTTATCGCTGTTGGGATCGCTGGAATGGTCGTTCAGTGTGACAGGGCCTTTAGAGAAGAGTATATTCTTTTCGCTTAACTCTTATGGTGGGTTTACACACACCAATTTATCTGTTCAATATCTGAACCAATCTCTGGTTGCAGTGAAACCATGGACACAGTTCCATTTTGTGGCTGTGTACAACATGGAGCAATGTATCCATGATTTCACTGCAACCAGAGATTGTTCAATATCTGAACCAATCTCTGGTTGCAGTGAAATCATGGATACATTGCTCCATGTTGTACACAGCCACAAAATGGAACTGTGTGTCCATGATTTCACTGCAACCAGAGATTGGTTCAGATATTGAACAGATAAATTGGTGTGTGTAAACCCACCATTACAGCATGCTGTCCTCCACTTACATTGCAAAATGAAAATCCTGCTGACAGATTACCTTTAAGGGTACCTTTACACGCCGCTACAGCATGGTGGAAGCAACCGGGTGCTTCACGTGCACGAGCACGCAGCAACGGTTACAAACGGTACCCGCACCGCCTTTACACGCCACTACAAGGTGCTCTACAGAAGGTTGAATCTATCTCTGGATGCACCGCCGGGTGCCTCAAGTTACCTTCTGCAGAGCACCTTACCCTATTTACACACCGCTACAAGAAGGTAATATGGGCGGAACAAAGGCAGCAGGGACAACACATAGGCGTGCCAAAATTGTGGATTACGAGAATTTTGTACGCTGATAGGACAAAGCAATAGCATCATGATTGGCCAGCCAGTGCAGGAGGCTAATACATGACGCTCGAGCAATTGTGTAGTGTGACTGGTCAGCTCCTTAAATATGCCGCCCTATGCAGCGACTACCAATCGTAACGCAGGAGCTTCCTCCAATGATCGCTGAAGGGGTGGTGGTTTCACGGAGGCTGTGTCACGCCCCGGGGAGTTATCTAGGTGACGAATAAACCTTGCCCTACCGTATTTACATGCCATTACCACCGGGTTGAAATCAACCTGTTTTAGAGCACGGCTCTGAAACAGCGGCCGCAAGTGACGGGTGGAAACAACCGCCTTTACACGCCGCTACCTTGGGTTGATTTGGCGGTGCAAGATACATTTGTCTCATCAACCCGGTTGTTTCCACCATGCTGTAGCGGCGTGTAAAGGTACCCTAATGGTACCTTTACAAGTGGCAACATTTCTAGGTTTTCCACAGGTAACTTACTGGCTGCAGTGAAATCATGGAGACATGGTTCTATCTTGTAGCTGTGTACAAATGGAATAATGTCTCCATGATTTCACTGCAGCCAGTAAGTTACCTGTGGAAAACCTAGAAATGTTGCCGCGTGTAAAGGTACCATTAGGGAATCTGTGCACAGGTTTCTACTTCTCCATGTAAAAGCAGAAACATGTAGGAGTAAAGACCCCGATTATGGGGGTTATACAGAGTTCATTAGTTTGGGGGACTACATGGCAGCAGATTTAGTTCTCCAGTGAATCTCTCCTGCTGATAAAGCAGATTTTATAAAAAAAAAACTGCAGCAAGCAATAGTAATAAGAGATCAGTGGAATCAGGGTTTCTGCCCCTACATTACTGTCCTCCCAGATTAAATGACAAAAACATAGTGAAAGACCTTTAAAGGGAACCAACCACCTCAGATGACGTCTATAAGCGGATAATCCATGTCCCTGGACCCTACCTACACCATTGCAGCTATCTTTTTGCTAAGAATATTGATAACAGCAAACCGAAATAAACAGTTTATAAGCTTACATGACTTCACTACGAGAGGGCGTCTCCCTTGGGCTCCAGTACGAGAGGGCTGTGTCTCCAGCAGCTTGAGTGACTTTCCTCCCCCTCCCTCTCTGTTTGCAGCACGTCACTGAAGGACGTGATATTATCTTTCTGTGGGCGGGCACGGACGGGAGCTGGCTTGCGTGCCCGCCCACAGAAAGATAATATCACGTCCTTCAGTGACGTGCTGCAAACAGAGAGGGAGGGGGAGGAAAGTCACTCAAGCTGCTGGAGACACAGCCCTCTCGTACTGGAGCCCAAGGGAGACGCCCTCTCGTAGTGAAGTCATGTAAGCTTATAAACTGTTTATTTCGGTTTGCTGTTATCAATATTCTTAGCAAAAAGATAGCTGCAATGGTGTAGGTAGGGTCCAGGGACAAGGATTATCCGCTTATAGACGTCATCTGAGGTGGTTGGTTCCCTTTAAGTCAGCCAATCTTGCAGTTCTGGGGACCTCCAAACAGATGATGTTGAGGAGTTTGAATTAAAAAAGAGCTCCAAACTCTCCACTGAACTCACTCATTGATTCTCTAAATTCTGCAATCAGCAAAGGACAGTGAAAGACAAAGGCTATATAGAAAGCAAACCCAATCACAAAAAAAATAATTATGAACCAAAAACACAAAGGTAATTTCAAACACAAAGGCCCTGAAGGAGTCCATACCCAGAAAATCCTTCTACACCAAATAAAATTTAAGGGAAAAAAAAATAAAAAAATCTAATGACTGTGCATCAATCCCCCTCCCCAAGTCCAGCACAGTCTCCTGTGTCTGTTATGTGCACAAATGACATCACGTTGATAGTGCTGCAGACCGTGATCTCAGCAGCTCTGCCCAGATTGATGGCACAAGCAGTTCGAAGCCATTAGACTATTACTGGCTGCAGAGATATCAACATGACATCAGTGGTGCAGGTAATAACAGAAACTGGAAACCTGAGCAAAGACTCAGTACTGGATCCAGGGAGGGCGAGTGGAGCACAATGTTGTTATTTTAAAATAATCTACAGTTGAGAGGGGTTCTCCAAAACTGGAAAACCCCAGAAACACCGGACCCTTCTAAATGCCCAGGAGGTGTACTCTCTTTAAAAAGTCTGACCATCGTGTTCTTCAAGAGACAAACAGCCCAATCTCCACCTCTCTCCATTGAAAGCACATAAACATGTCTGTGGCCACCTTAAAGGGGTTGTCCTATATGCGGTCATCAGGATTCTCACCAAGTGTTCAGAACAGCATCACGATTGTGCTACTAACAAAATGTGCGTCAATGCTGCAATCTGAAATAACAATCCCGCATGGGCGGCGCACCTGGGCCATACACCTGCCAGATCCAGCAACCAGCCCAGCTTCAGAGCAACGCTCCTTGCCTCAGAATAGTCACCACTGATAAAGTGGAGATGTGGCTGGTAATCTTGGCAACAAATATCAAACAAAAGTTTTTAAAAACCTCAATTTTTAACAAGAAGAATTTTTAATACAAGGTAAGTAAAGTTGCTTGATTCTGCAGGTCTAGTGCAATGCTGCCCCAGTTAATAAAATATAATTCCTTTACTATTCCAATCCCTAAAGAGCAAATAACGTAATCAACTCAATAATATTGAAAACAATGAGGGACTCAGATTCTGCCGCCAACAAGAAGGGACATAATGAAGGACGTTTTAATGTCTTTACTTCGATTATGAGGTTCATATTTCAACAAGTAATGTGGAGCTCTACAAGCGATATCAGGCCCTGACAATTAGCGAGCTCCGCTCTGAAGAACGTCTGACATCTTGATCTTCTGCAGAGCCCTCCTTTCTGTCACCACAAATCAATCACAAACCATTCTGGCGCCAAGGAGTAAACACACATCAGCTTTCTGTGTCAGGCTTCACCTTATAAATTTTATCTCTTGCACTCGCTTCTTGAAGAGAGCACTTTTTAATAAAAACAATATATTTCTTCCAGATGCTTACTTCAGGCCGTTTCCATCGTCAAAGAAGAAATACTTTGATTTCATCTCCTTTAAAGACAACTTGGGGTTGTCTCCCCGGAGGATGATCTTGTCCCATAGTACAACCTGGTTCAAAGCCTAAAATGAAAACAAAAAGAGGGGTAACGTGTCAAAGATCTTACCACATTCCAGGTCCTATACACACAGCAAGAGCTACGAACTCTGTACAAAATACATGAAAAGGTTATAAACCTATATATGGCCACGTATGTGATGCCCAAATCTGTTATTAACCCTTAAAGGGGTTGCACGGTCTAGGATGAAAAGTCTGCAGTCTCTCTGTCACTCTGTGTGATTGCAGACTTGTGAATCCCCACATCGCAGACATTGCGCACAGTGGGGATTCCCCGGTGTCAGGGTCGGGAATGGTGGTCACTTGGCTGCGAGTATGTGATATGCAGACACCTGGCCAGAATCTGACTACGGTAGAAGGTGGTGGCCTCGCTCAACACAAGTGTACTGAGCAAGGCCGCGCAACATCTATTAACCACATTCTGCCTGGGAGTCTGCACTTCACATACTCGCAGCCACATGACCACCATTCGCAGCTCTGATTCTGGGGAATCCTCACCGTGCACAGTGCATGCAATGTGAGGATTCACAAGTCTGCAGTCATATGGAGTGACACAGAGACTGCAGACTTGTCATTCTAGATGGGAAAACCCCTTTAAATACAAGGCACTGTTCACCATCACCCCTCAGCAGTCACAACCTTACAAGGACATTGTTACAGCTCATTAATAGTTTACACTTCACTTTGCAGCATGTTGTATTATTCCAAAATATGGGGAAAAACAAAGAACAAAATCTCTTATGAACCATTAAAAGTTGTTATATTTTGACGGCAAATAAATATCACAGAAAACCCTTTAAGGGAATCTCGCAACAATTGAGCCAGATAAACCACTATTCTGGGTATACAGGTTATAGAGTGAGTAAAAAAGTGATACCCGTCTGTCTTACATCTCATTCCTTGATGCAGAGAAATCATCATTTATGACTTCATGTCAATGAACTCTTTTAGGCTATGGGGCAGGCTCGTCCTCACAACATTATATCTTTCTCCTCCCCTCATTATTCCTACGTCCCAGTGACACTGGGTGCATGAGAGGATACCACACACCTGCTCATTCCATCTCACTTCACCACTCCTCAGTGTTCCTCCATTCTAAGGGCACAGGCACCGGTCAGTCACTGGTACTTGCTCTCACCGGAGAACACTGAGGGCAGAGGTATTAGTCACTGGCCGGCTACTGTGCAGAAAGTGAGGCCTGTGCCCTTAGAATAGAGGAACACTGAGAAAAGGCGAAGGGAGATGGATTGAGCAGGTGTGAGGTATCCTCTCATGCACGCAATGTCACAGGGACGTAGGAATAATGACGGGAGGAGAAAGATATGATAATGATGTGAGGACAAGAGTCTGCCCCATAGCCTGAAAGAGATCATTGACATGAAGTCATAAAAGATGATTTTAGTCCCTTCATTAATTGTATGCCCAGATTACTGGATACCTAGGTCAAATATGGTGACATTCTCTTTAAGTACTGTATAGAAGCAAGGATGTTTGTTTATCAAGGTTCTTTAGGACATCCAAATGGGGGCACAAATAAGTAAACGTCAGCAACTTGTCTGCTACAGCCACATCATCTCGCTCCTTTTATAAAGTTCTAACAGCAGAAATCACAAAGGACATTGGTGTCAGCTGAGGACCTAACTACTGCAGCTCTGCATTTTTAGACTGCATTAGTTTAGTTTTAAATATATTTTATCATTCATGTCTGAAGGCGTTTTTCCATACTATGATACTGACAGCCTAGTATAGTATCTATATAGTACTATAGCATCTGATCAATATTAGATGGTGGGGTCCAACACCCGGCAACCCCACTGATCGCCTCCGGCTGAATATAGAGCGTATGCTGTTAAACAGCTCCGCTCCGTACACATTTTAGGAGCCGCTACTGAATAGGAGAGGATATATACTAGGTAATACGCTATGGAAGGCATTCTCTCAATTCTCTGTAAAATTGAAAGTTCTTGTCAAATTAACTTTTTCATTTATATTTTATTAAAAAAGAATTTTAATGTTATTGTGTATGGCTTTTTGCCTAGGTTACCAGCCATTACTGCAGTCCATTAGGGGTGGCCAATGTCCTAAGCAAGGAGCGCAGTGCAGACAAGATCTTCTCTACAGAGCTTGTAAGAATTGCTTTGAAGCTTGCTGGATACAGGCAGTCAGCATCCTTGTGCTTCTCCATTGCTGCAGAAGGAAAAGTGTCCCTGCTTGCAGAATGGGAGAGTGCAGTTCAGGCAAGTGGTATAGCCACAAACAAAGGTCAACCATCAGCAATCACTGCCCCCCAGTAACCAGCACATTCCTTAATTAGAAGAGAATGACCCTGTTACACTAAGATGTGCCACTTCCAAATCCATATTAGTATTACAAAACGTATTTCAATATGCAAAGGATTTCTGTAATCATAGCAGAATTTTACCTAACAGGATACTTGAAGGGCCTTTTACCAAGCTACATGTAATACGCCTCAGTTACTAAAGGTTCATTTGTAGGAAGAAATCTCATTGTGATGCTGCTGTGCATATGGTCGGATTTCTATAGAGCATAGGAGTCAATGACAGTACCATACTCACATTACTCTTAGTGGAATACTCCGCCGATAGGTAGATAAATAACTGCTTCACGTTCCAGTCGAATATCGGTTGCAAATGTAGGAACGTTAAGGAAAACGTTACCTTCTTACAATGTCACATCAATGTCATAATGACCTCAAAATAGCAAACTGTAACCCAAAGATGTCCCATACACCAACAGCGGTTCAGCTATTCGACCTTCCCATGCAAGCACAAGCTTGACTTCAATCTACCATGAAAGAGTGTTCTACAGGGAGGAGGAAGCTGCTGATGACATCTTTGGCGACTTTATACCCAGTGATGGAAATCAACAAGCCTGATCTTCCTTTAAGCTACAATCATCTGATAAAGGAGGTTAGTGGCCCTTGTACACGGGTCAGGTGATCCTAACGAAATTGACAGGTTTGGCCTGATAATCTTCCAATCATTTATTTTATTTTTGCTAGCCATTAAAAGAGATCATAACTAAAAAAAAAAAAAGCTTATTTTGTTTCTGCCACTGAGGACAAATCGGCCCTAGGGGTGTGCTCACATCTGCGTATATAAAGTCACCCAGGTTCTCAGCCAGAAAAGTAGCCGAATGTCAGGAGAGTGTCAGGTGTATTTTTTCCTGACCGAGCATCAGTATGTCATGGCAATGTGCGTTTTTTTTCTTAACCAGAAAAAACCTGCACACTTACAAACTACATGGGAAAAAAAAACAACACTTTCCTGCAACCAACTTTTCTGGCTGGTTTATACGCAGATGTGAGTGAACCATTATACACAGACACAATATGGACACTAATCTGCTGAACGGCTCTTCCAAGGGTGACAACTGCTGAGCACCAGCTTGCGGCTCTCGGATCATAGCGGGCACTCACGTGGGAGAAGATTGGCTCCAGACTGACTTTATGTTCTGAGATGTATATGCTGAGGTGGTACACTATAAAAACACATATACAGTTGTGTTCAAAATAAAAGTATGTTCAAAAACATGAGTTAAGTTGTTTTTTATTTCCATTCATTAGAAACATTGCACACTGTTTTCTAAATCAAAACATGGAGAAATATATATAATTTTGAACCGCTTCACCGAAAAAAAAAAAAAAAAAAAAAATAATACATTTTTAAAAAATAGTGAACATTGGGCTGTTAAAATAGCAGTGTCTGCATTAGGCTTTACAAACCCAAAATACGTACTTGTTTTGGATTAGCATTTCTGTGAATCACCAACCTAATAATTAGCTGTATAACCACAGTTTTTTTAAATTGATTCACATCTATGTTGCATACAGTCATGGCCAAAAGTTTTGAGAATGACACCAAACTTATATTTTCACATGATCTGCTGCCCTCTGGTTTTTCTTTGTGTTTGTCTGATGTTTATATCACATACAGAAATATAATTGCAATCATATTATGAGTACCAAAAGGTTATATTGACAGTTAGAATGAGTTAATGCAGCAAGTCAATATTTGCAGTGTTGACCCTTCTTCAGGACCTCTGCAATTCTCCCTGGCATGCTCTCAATCAACTTCTGGACCAAATCCTGACTGATAGCAGTCCATTCTTGAATAATCAATGCTTGCATTTTGCCAGAATTTGTTGGATTTTGTTTGTCCACCCGTCTCTTGATGATTGACCACAAGTTCTCAATGGGATTAAGTTCTGGGGAGTTTCCAGGCCATGGACCCAAAATCTCTATCTTTTGTTCCCTGAGCCATTTAGTTATCACCTTTGCTTTATGGCAAGGTGCTCCATCATGCTGGAAAAGGCGTTGTTGGGTGCCAAACTGCTCTTGTACGGTTGGGAGAAGTTGCTCTTGGAGGACATTCTGGTACCATTCTTTATTCATGGCTGTGTTTTTAGGCAAGACTGTGAGTGAGCCGATTCCCTTGGCTGAGAAGCAACCCCACACATGAATGGTTTCAGGATGCTTTACAGTTGGCATGAGACAAGACTGGTGGCAGCGCTCACCTCTTCTTCTCCGAATAAGCTGTTTTCCAGATGTCCCAAACAATCGAAAAGGGGATTCATCAGAGAAAATGACTTTTTCCCAGTCCTCAGCAGTCCACTCCCTGTACCTTTTGCAGAATATCAGTCGGTCCCTGATGTTTTTTCTGGAAAAGTGGCTTCTTTGCTGCCCTCCTTGAAACCAGGCCTTGCTCAAAGAGTCTCCGCCTCACAGTGCGTGCAGAAGCACTCACACCAGCCTGCTGCCATTCCTGAGCAAGCTCGGCACTGCTGGTAGTCCGATCCTGCAGCTGAAACCGTTTTAAGATACGGTCCTGGCGCTTGCTGGTCTTTCTTGGGCGGCCTGGAGCCTTTTTGACAACAATGGAAGCTCTCTCCTTGAAGTTCTTGATGATGCGATAGATTGTTGACTGAGGTGCAATCTTTGTAGCTGCGATACTCTTCCCTGTTAGGCCATTTTTGTGCAGTGCAATGATGGCTGCACGTGTTTCTTTAGAGATAACCATGGTTAACTGAAGAAAAACAATGATACCAAGCACCAGCCTCCTTTTAAAGTGTCCAGCGGTGTCATTCTTACTTAATCATGACTGATTGATCGACAGCTCTGTCCTCATCAACACCCACACCTGTGTTAATGGAACAATCACTAAAACGATGTTAGCTGCTCCTTTTAGGGCAGGACTGCAATGATGTTGAAATGTGTTTTGGGGGTTAAAGTTCATTTTCTAGGCAAATATTGACTTTGCAAGTAATTGCTGTTAAGCTGCTCACTCTTTATGACATTCTGGAGTATATGCAAATTGCCATTAGAAAAACTGAAGCAGTAAACTTTGTTAAAATTAGTATTTGTATCATTCTCAAAACGTTTTGCCAAGCAACTTCTGGCACCGGTTAACTGTTATTTTGCATTTGTTGGCTTTGCCTCAGAAATGGCATTTTTGATGTCACCCTAAAAAGTGTTCTATCGGATTAAGGTCCGGAGATTGGGCTGACCACTCCATAACCTCAATTTTGTTGGACTGAAACTAAGATTTTGCTTGTTTATCTGTGTCTTTAGGGTCGTTGTCTTGTTTAAACATCAATTTCACGGGCATTTCATCTTCAGTGTAAGAGAACATGACCTACAAGTATTTTGATATATGCTAACTGGTCCATGGTTCCTGGTAGGCTGTAAATAGGCCCAGCACTATAATAAGAGAAACATTTCCATATCATGATGCTTGCACTACCATGCTTCAGCAGCTGAACAGCTCATCATTGTCTACACTTCTTAATAAGTTTTGTCCTCTCCAATCACCTTTTTAATCAGTACACTGTTCTTCTCAACAGTGTCTCAAACGACCCATATTTCTCAGGATTTCAAGAATTGCATGTACAACATGTTCTTTCACCCTTAAGTAACGGCTTCCTGATTCACACCAGTTTCTTCACAGAATGATTGACCTCACTAAACTCCACACTGCTATTACTTTCAACACACCCCCTTTCAATTATTCAAATACACAGACTCAAAAACATGCAGATCATGAATGCGGAGTCTGTTGGTTTTTCTAAGGCTGACTTCACACCACGTTTTTTTGTCTCTCAGGATGGATCCTGTTTATTTGCAGGATTCCCCAGACAGAAACATACAGGACAGGATGTGTAGGAAAGTGAAGCCAAATATGGTCCGGGATCCTGTTTTTGTAGGATTCGTTTTCTGCTGCTGGCCATGGTGCTGAAGTCTGCTTGTGTCTGCGCTGCCGCTGTCCAAGGTGCTGAATTCACAGCCTGTGCTTGAAATATTGTTGTCTATGGTGCTGAAGTTAGAACATCAGGATTTTTGAGCATGCTCTGTGCAAAAAAAAAAAAAAAATTCGGAACCGGGAAACGATACCATTTTTTCAAGGATTCGGCACCCATTCACTCTCATGTTATGTGTGCAGGATCGCCCCGGATCAGTTTCTGTCCAATTTTTTTCACCGCAGCCCAAAAATGCTGCAGATTTTGGGCACGGTGAAAAACCAGACAAACGACTTACTGGTTGCAGTGAAATCATGGACACATTGTTACATTTGTACACAGCCACAAAACAGAACAATGTGTCCATGATTTCACTGCAACCAGTGAGTTGCATGCAATATATCTCTGTGTGTGACGGTACTCTTAGCCTTACCAGGCTGATATCTACTCCTACTGCTGTCTCACACTGAATAGGACTGTGAACAATGATCACACATGTAGAGAAGCTTATCGGTCTGTGTATGAATGGCAAGTATTAGATCATTTTTCAAACATACATAGGGATTGTCAACCACCACACTTTACACTAGTCATATGTGGACTGATTTCCTATTATAAAAAATAAAATCACTATTTACTTTATTAACTGTTGTGTGTTATGCAATGCACCACTCTACCCACTGATTTTTACATGGGGCTGTGTCTCCATGTGACTTGACTGACAGCACTGGTTTGATCAAAGCGAGTGATTTCTGCAGAGAACCCTTTGTTATGTGCTCACCATAGAAGTGTCAAGAGAAGGGAGCCTTCCCAGATACAACCGATCGATTGCACAACTGCAACTGTACAAAAGTGGCCCCAGAGATCAGGAGCTGCGCTCACATGTCACGTCTACACTGAGCACATAACTGAGGACAGGCCAGCACTGTCATCAAGTAAAAAGAAGCAACCCCAGACAAAGTGGGTGGTATGGTACACTGGGCCACAATATTATAATTATTTATTATGGGGCCATTAATTCCATGGCGCTTTACACATGGAAAGTGTATACAAAGGACAAGTACAAGGTACATGGGCAACATATGAGACACTGGTACAGAAGGAGACCGACGTTGTCCACGAGGGCTCACAATCCACAAGGGGATACGGAGGAGACAGATTGTGAACGGCTTTGTAGGTCATAGTTAGGGTTTTAAACAGGGGCCTCTGAGAAATGGGGAGCCAGTGAAGGAATTGGCAGAGAGGAGAGGCTGGGGAATAACGGAGAGACAGGTGGATTAGTCAGGCAGCAGAGTTTAGGATTGGAGTGGTGCAAGAGTGCTAGAGGGGAGGACAGCAAGCAGGAGGTTACAATAATCAAGGCAGGAGATGATGAGGGCATGGACAAGCGTTTTTTCAGTGTCTAGGTCAAGGAATGAAGGGAACTGGGAAATATTTTTGAGTTGGAGTCGGCAGGAGGTGGCAAGGGCTTGGATATGTAGTTTGCAGTAAAGGGCGAAGTCGATGATTACCCTGAGACACCGAGCATGAGGTAATACGATGTAATCTATTTTAATGTCATCTACCTTTAATGTCATCTACTTAGTCTAAGTTTTTCCTGAAAATAGCACCACACAGACAACAGTGGTCACAAAGCAGGCAGACCCAGGTATCTCCTGATTGGCCAGAATGTATTAAAAAATATGTCTTTCTATGCTCATGCACAGTAAAAGACGCAGCCGCCATCTTAATTCATCCGGGCATGTGCTGTGGCCATATTGCTATGCCCGGTCATTACTTTATAATAATAATAATAAACATAATATAATATTCATTTCTATAGAGCTATCAATTCCATAGCTCTTTACATACATTTGCAATGCAACAATGTCCCCATTGGGGCTCAAAATCTATATATCCACTCTTAGGAAGAGACATGGCCATGGACTTTGTTAGAATTGTAGCATGGATCTGGGAGAAAGACCCACAGGCTTGAAGAACCCCTTACATAGGCTACACCGCTATGCCCACCAAATGAAGCGGTCACACTGACCTCAAAGAATATCATACATTCAGTAGGCGTGACTGCCTTTATTGGTGGGCTTCTTTGACCACCTCTCACTCACGCCCCTATCACGTCAGACCTGGAAGGATCACATAGAATCTAGCATCTCCCATCAGATAATAGCTAACATGCCCGCGATGTTACTATATCCACTGATGCACAGTACTGCTCAGGGTGTAACGGCCACCATATTAGTACAGCAAAATATTCCCAATATCGCTCCACTTGCTAAATTTGAGATTACACACATAACCAGTACCATTCGGGTAACATTGCCTGTTACACCATACATATTGGTCACACACAACCAGTATCATTGGGATAGTTTTTAATCAATACCAGCAATTATATTTTCCACACATATACCTAAGGGCCCTTTCACATCTGCGTTTTTCGTAATTCGCGGCAGATGCGGTGAAAAAACCGCATCTGCCGCGTTTGCCGCATAACCGTTGCACTTGCGGCACGGTTGCGGTTTTTTCTATGCAAAGTATAGGGGGACTTGCGGCAGATGCGGCAAGTGCGGTTTTGCACTTGCGGCAGGTGCGGCAGCGAAAAAAACCGCAGTAAGCCGCGGTTTTTTTCGCTGCCGCACCTGCCGCAAGTGCAAAACCGCACTTGCCGCACCTGCCGCAAGTCCCCCTATACTTTGCATAGAAAAAACCGCAACCGTGCCGCAAGTGGAACGGTTATGCGGCAAACGCGGCAGATGCGGTTTTTTCACCGCATCTGCCGCGAATTACGAAAAACGCTGATGTGAAAGGGCCCTAATTGTTTGAATTTTATACAATTCAACTGCTATTACACAGCTTTACAAGTATTTTGTTTTTTTTGCATTTAGTAACCTAAAACATTAATAATAGTAGTTGAACTAATATATAATCTCACACGTTCTAGAATCTCCTGATGCGATAGATTCGGGCCCCTGGCTATTATTTTAAAAAGAGCAATTTGTGCATAAAAGAAGCAAAAATAAAGAAAGGTGAACAATTTTTGAAGGGCTAATTCTCCTGTAGAATTTGCTCATTAATATAAAGAGGACCTGTCACCCCCCCTTGTGCATGACAAACTAAATGCAGCACTGAAAGCAGCATGTCTGCTGCATTCAGGGAAAGGGTCCCCCCATGTTTCTAGCCCTCCTGTAAGCTTCAAAAAAGATTTTACAAACCTTAGGCTGCTTTCACATCACAATTTTTTTGGATCCGTGGCTGTCTGTTGTAAATCGGACAGCCACAGATCAGATTTTGCCCCTATGTATCTCTATGGGCATGGATCGAATCGGATCTGGCCTTATTGCCATCTGATTTTTGTTGGATCTGATTCGGTCCGATTTTTCCCTGTGCCCAAAATCGGAGACCGCTCTGATTTTGGGCACAGCGGACCAAATCGGATCCGACATGATCCGCACCCTTTAACATGGGGGCCTATGAAGCACGGGTCCGGGGAAACATCGGATCGTTTCTCGGACCCAATTTTAGTGTACGGAGCATGCTCAGTACACTAAAATTGCTCTGTTCCCCTTTAATTTCACTTCCGCAATGTATATACATTGGGGAAGTGAAATTCTGTACATGAAGAGTTAAAAAAAACAAACAATAAAAAAAAAAAAAATAAATAAAAAAAAAAAAAAAAAAACATGCTCACCTGTCCCGACAGTATCCCTCGCTGTCTCGCTCGCTCCTAGGACCTGGGGTTGCCTTGCAACCCGATCAGCTGAGCGGTCATGTGACCACTCAGCTGATCAGGTTGTCACATGACCACGCGGTCTAAATCTCCCGCCCACCAAAATTGACCGTGCAGGAGTGTCCGGCTTGCCTGCACTTTGCAGGCTCCGGCTTTCTGTGTATGGGTCCATGAAAATCACGGAACCGGACACAGAAAAGGTCACCTCCTGTGGTGTCCATTCCTGTCTGTGGGATCCTACAAAACGTAGGATCCCACGGACAGGTAAAAAAACATGATGTGAAACCAGCCTTACAGTTAAGAGGTCGTCTGGGTGGGATCTCATCAAGAGGTCCTGGCTGCTGGCACAGGCCTCCCTGCCTCCTCGTGTATTCAGCCCCTTCTATGTGTCTGCCACCGCCTCCTCTTCTCCTGCTCTGTGTGACGTCAGGAGCAGAAGAGGACAGACCCAGCAGAAAAGGAGGCAGTGACAGATACATAGAGGGGGAGGAATACACAAGGAGGAGACTAGGGGAGGGCTGTACCAGCAGCTAGGACCTCTTGATAAGATCCCACCCAGGCAACCTCTTAAATAAGGTTTCTAAAGTCTTTTTAAAGCTTAAAGGGGGGCTAGAGACAAGTGGGGACCCCTTCCCTGAATGCAGCAGACTTGCTGCATTTAGTGTTGCATTTAGTTTGCCATGCACCAGGGGGGTGACAGGTCCTCCAAACAAAAGCAATATAGGGCTGTTAAGACTCCCTTTAAAAGCCATAAATCAGCTCCCATGCACTAACTTTCTGAATTACAGTGTAAACCATGGCTTTACTAATCTTGAAAAGGAGACCAAAAATGTCTTGAAAGCTTGCTATTTGTTACCATCTTATTAGTTAAGCCATTAAAAGGCATCAAGCACTGAGGACTCTCAGATTATAATATTTTTCTGGGCGGCACGGTGGCTCAAGTGGTTAGCACTGCAACCTTTGCAGCACTGAGGTCCCGGGCTCATTTCCCACCAAGGACACTAAGGACAACATCTGCAAGGAGTTTGTATGTTCTCCCTGTGTTTGCGTGGGTTTCCTCCGGGCACTCTGGTTTCCTCCCACATTGCAAAGACATACTGATAGGATGTTTAGATTGTGAGCTCAAAGAGAGACATCATTAATCATGTATGGAATTAATAGCGCTATATAAATGAATAAATATTATATTATTTTTCTAGTATAAAGCATGGGGGTCTAAGAGGTTCCAATGACAAGAATCGACAGCAAACACGCAAAATGTGGGCAATCACCATTCACCCACAGTACCACCTTCCTGGTTTTGCCTCATGGAAAGTAAAGTATGGGGGGTGGTAATGCAGTTGAGCTGTAGTCACTGACCATTGCTGTGTCCCAATAAAATAGAGTAAACAATGCCGAGCAGCCAACTGTGAGAACAAGTGAGTGTCAGGTCACCCCTTTAAGACCTGTTTTTTACCATTTTTTTTTTCTTCAGAATAAAGGTCTGGGAGCCAAGATGGAAACCACTGATGCTACAACCATCCACATATAACTTGTTCGTCATGTTTCCACTATGGTCTCTGAAATCTATGAAATGAAAAATCGCAGCATGCCGCTCTATTGGGTTCACCATTATTGAAAGACACTGCATTGCACAGAATTACACAGAATAGCTGTGTTTATATCCGGCAGCAACAACTTCCCTGTCACTTTAAATAAAGCACATGTTTGCCAGGATCATTTGCTCACTTTGGCAATGATATTAAGAGTAAACACAACCTTGGGATTATGAGCTGCAGAACTTGTTATCTATGGAATTAGGTTATTTAGGAATAGAATAAAGGAGAAACCTATAAAATCACTCAGATCTGTACTGAAAGAAAGGATATCTGCATTTATATCGAATATGAGAAGTCCCAGGTCGCTCTTTTCTCTGGGACCAGTGAAATCTTCCACATTCTCCCTGCAAGACAAGAGAATAAGACATTACAGATCGCAGACACCAGAGTTTAAGGCCAAAGTGATATTATATTTCATGACATTTCTGCCAAGAACAATAAAATCTGATTCATTAAAGTCTAAGTATCACAAGTAGAGAAAAAATCCTGCATGCCCATGTAACCACTCCAGGTGCCAATGACAAGAATCGACAGCGAACACGCAAAATGTGGGCAATCACCATTCACCCACAGTACCACCTTCTGGTTTCATTGCTGCACAGGGTCACGATAATGATTGTGCAGATAACGCCAGCATCATCATGAGGCTATGGTGGTGGCATTACTGGCATAAGAGGGCAGTAGGGCACCTTTACAAGCAATAAATAAAACAATGGAGTCTTTCCAGTCTTAAAGGGAATCACATATATGGGCATCAAGATCTTTGAAATGTAAATCTACCTATCCTCTGAATTCAATGCAAACAAGCTGTACACTAGAAAAGATAAAAGGTCTCACTGCAAGAGAATGGCAGCAGGTATAAAAAGCTGTCTAGCTAAAGGCCGCTTCACATGCTAGGCCATCGTTAACGATATCCATGAAACATCATGGATTTGTGAATGTTTCAATGATATCGTTAGTACGTCCTTGCGTGTTCCCCAAACTGTAGCTCACGTGCCTTTAGTGTAGCTTACGGCCATCTTCAAGCTTGGTTCATTAGCACCAGGTCAAGCAAATGGCTATGAAGAGCAAGTGAATTTTGCGTGTAGCCATCATAGAAGAGCAGATCTTAATGGAGGTAAGGAACAAACCCCTGGATCTTGGAATACTGCATTGGTGTAGCTGAATGTGGCTATCAAGGTCAGAAAGGTTGGGGACCTCTGATGCAGCGAAAGGGCAACAAGTGCAATGACTGACGCAGACTAGAGGCATCAATCTAGCACAGGGATGGGGAACTCCAGGCCTCAAGGGCAGCCAACAGTGCAGATTTTCAGGCTTACTTTAGCATTGCACAGGGGTTGGAATTATCGCCATTGCAGGTGATTATATTATCACCTGTCCAATACTAGGGAAATCCTGAAAACCTGCACTGTGGGTGGCTCTCGAGGCCTGGTGTTCCCTACCCCTGGTCTAGCAGCTGGAGAGGAATAAGATTCTGGATGTTGCATTCAGGATGGATTCGTGAGGGGAGACTTTAGTAAGAGGGAGACTGATTGGTAGAAAACCATAGCGGATCTTGGCCACATCAGATCGCGTTTGGGACATGACCACCAAGTCAGACCTTACTGGCAGCACAAACAGTATCACTTGCTCATAGCTACAATTTCATGACTACTAGAGCACAAGTCTCAAGAAATACCAGAAGTGCTCATAAACTGCAGGGATCATTATTATGGAAAAATTAATCACATCATCAGTCACACCAGAGTTTGGCGCCTGATGAAGGTGCCAGGCTAGGCGCCGAAACGCGTAGGAGGAAGAAAATAAAGCTTGGAAATCTGCTCAAGGAAAATTCGACTCTTTGGTGAGTTTTTGCATTTGGAGCAGCGCGGACCGTGGCACAACGGCATTCCCAACTCCTTTTCTCAACTTCTGAACAGATCTCTGGTTGCAGTGAAATCATGGACACATTGTTCCATTTTGTGGCTGTGTACAATGGAACAATGTGTCCATGATTTCACTGCAACCAGAGATCTGTTCAGAAGTATAACGTGGCCTTAATGGTTTGTGCACACCTTGCATTTTAGCTAAAAAACAAAACAAAAACTCAGCATTTTAATGTTGCAGCAAATACTTAACATCTGCACAAACCCTTAGAATTGACAGTGACCAAGTTTATAACAGTGTCTCATCCTGTACATTCAGGGGGTAGACAGCCTGGCAGGATGCTTGTGAGTGCAGGGGGGGTTATAAGTTCAGCCGCCATCACGTGTGTGACCACAATAGCATGTTATTTCATATTAGACTCATTGCTCCCTTGACAATTCCCCTCTATATATTTTTTAGCTCACCATATGGTCCCAGAGTTAGGGGCTATGCTATGGAATGTAAAAGGGGGCGAGGGGCATGAAAATCTCAAGGGGGGGGGGGGTCTTTGGGCTGCTCTGCATTAAAGTGCTGTCACACATAACGATTGCTCCAACGATCCCAACAGCGATAACGACCTGCTGGGATCGCTGGAGCGTCGTTACCTGATCGCTGGGGAGCTGTCAAACAGGCAGATCTCCCCAGCGATCAGGCCATGGGAGCCACCTCCGACATCGCTCCCTGCTTAGCGCTGCCTTATAGGCAGCGCTAAGCAGGGAGAATGCTGGTAACTATGATAAACAGCGGGGTATCCAGGCAGCGCGCGCTGCCTGGATACCCGCTGTTTATCATAGTTACCAGCGTTCTCCCTGCTTAGAGCTGCCTGTAAGCAGGGAGAACGCTGGTAACTATCATAAACACCGGGTATCCAGGCATCGCGCCCTGCCTAGATACCCGCTGTTTATCATAGTTACCAGCGTTCTCCCTGCTTACAGGCAGTGCTAAGCAGGGAGGATGCTGGTAACCATGGTAAACGCCGGATATCTAGACAGTGCGCACTGCCTGGATACCCGGTGTTTACCATAGTAACCAGCCCTGTGAGGTCACAGATCGCTGGTTTCTTGCAGTCACACGCAGCGATGCGTGCTGACCAGCGGGAAACCAACGATCTAAAAATGACCCACAGCACTTTGCAGCGATCAGCGATCTCACAGCAGGGGCCTGATCGCTGCAAAGTGTCACACAGAACGACATCGCTGGAGAGATCGTTGTGACGTCACAGTTACAACGATCTCTCTAACGATATCGTTATGTGTGACTGGGGCTTTATTGTCCTGTAAGCTTCCCCTCAGTAAGGGCCATAATGTTTATCACTAAGTAAACAGGGCCATATCTCCAAAACCATATGGGGGAATTAAAAAAACTCCATTCTCACAGGCAATAAAATACGTGGAAAAACTGATCATTTTTAACCTGGTGACCGATCCTCTTTACACCTACCACAATGATTCCCCACTGGTTTAACTGGGACTTGTCCCTTGAGGCCGATCATTAGAATATAGTATTTGATCAATAACCCCAGCAATGATCAGCACAACAAACAGGCTTCATTGCTCCAACCAGTGCCATGTCCTGTGTTATGCTCTTAGTGGGCACACATATAAATGATAATACCTGGTATGAACACCGCCCTGGAAAATCCAATCACTGGGGTCAGATTAAGCAAAAGTGCTATCACTATCTCTCCAGGAACCACCAGTAAGTAAACAGAGGGGGTGAGCTCACACAAAACCCCATTAGACTGTCAGTAAAGACAGATTACCATAGAGAGGAGAGCAAAGAAGGAAACAATCTGCTGCGACTCCTGACAAAGAAGGATCGATAATACCCAACCACGACCAGACACTGTGCATGGCATTTGTCCATCACTGTGCAGTGACATGGCACATCCATCACCACAGAAAGCGCCAAGTAGAGAAAGAAACTAAACTCAATTCATTACTGGCACCAGAGTGGATGAGGCACTGCAGCAGCTGCGGTGGCAGCACCCACTGGTGAGGCTCTGGTCTGTAGCCTGGGTGCCCCACATTATGGGCCCTGTCACCCACTGGTGAGGCTCTGGTCTATAGCCTGGTGCCCCACATCATGGGCCCCTGTCACCCAGTGGTGAGGCTCTGGTCTGTAGCCTGGGTGCTCCACATTATGGGCTCCTGTCACCCACTGGTGAGGCTCTGGTCTATAGCCTGGTGCCCCACATCATGGGCCCCTGTCACAGTGGTGAGGCTCTGGTCTGTAGCCTGGGTGCTCCACATTATGGGCTCCTGTCACCCACTGGTGAGGCTCTGGTCTATAGCTTGGTGCCCCACATTATGGGCTCCTGTCACCCACTGGTGAGGCTCTGGTCTATAGCCTGGTGCCCCACATCATGGGCCCCTGTCACCCAGTGGTGAGGCTCTGGTCTGTAGCCTGGGTGCTCCACATTATGGGCTCCTGTCACCCACTGGTGAGGCTCTGGTCTATAGCCTGGTGCCCCACATCATGGGCCCCTGTCACAGTGGTGAGGCTCTGGTCTGTAGCCTGGGTGCTCCACATTATGGGCTCCTGTCACCCACTGGTGAGGCTCTGGTCTATAGCTGGTGCCCCACATTATGGGCCCCTGTCACCCACTGGTGAGGCTCTGGTCTGTAGCCCCATATTATGGGCCCTGTCACCCACTGGTGAGGCTCTGGTCTGTAGCCTAGGTGCTCCACATTATGGGCCCCCATCACCCACTGGTGAAGCTCTGGTCTGTAGCCTGGGTGCCCCACATTATAGGCTCCTGTCACCCACTGGTGAAGCTGTGGTCTGTAGCCTGGGTGCCCCACATTATGGGCCCTGTCACCCACTGGTGAGGCTCTGGTCTGTAGCCTGGGTGCTCCACATTATGGGCCCTGTCACCCACTGGTGAGGCTCTGGTATATAGCCTGATGCCCCACATCATGGGCCCCTGTCACCCACTAGTGAGGCTCTGGTCTGTAGCCTGGGTGCCCCACACATTATGGGCCCCTGTCACCCACTGGTGAGGCTGTGGTCTGTAGCCCCATATTATGGGCCCTGTCACCCACTGGTGAGGCTCTGGTCTGTAGCCCCATATTATGAGCCCTGTCACTCACTGGTGAGGCTCTGGTCTGTAGCCTAGGTGCTCCACATTATGGGCCCCCATCACCCACTGGTGAAGCTCTAGTCTGTAGCCTGGGTGCTCCACATTATGGGCCCCCATCACCCACTGTTGAGGCTTTGGTCTGTAGAACTTACCATCCATGCCAAAGACAGAAAACCAAATGCACTTACAGGACGCAGTCAGAGCCCAATTGTGGAGCAAGCCCAGCTGCTGGCTGATGAGTCGCCTCTACCAGCAAAATGTGGGAGGCGACCTGCCATGCATACACTAGGCCTGCATAGAGCACCGTTCATCTAGTGGTGCAGAAGCATCGTACTGTGCGGCCCAATGCTCAGGCAGCGGAGCGGTTGGGTAGCTTTCAGACACTCTGCATCATATGTATCAGTGTGAATGGTGCTCTATGCAGGCCTAGTGTATGCATGGCAGGTCGCCTCCCACATTTTGCTGGTAGAGGCGACTCATCAGCCAGCAGCTGGGCTTGCTCCACAATTGGGCTCTGACTGCGTCCTGTAAGTGCATTTGGTTTTCTGTCTTTGGCATGGATGGTAAGTTTTTCTGATGCTGCTTTTTTTCTAGTAGTTTTTGTACAGCTTTGGTCTGTAGCCCCATATTATGGGCCCTGTCACCCACTGGTGAGGCTCTGGTCTGTAGCCTCAGTGCTCCACATTATGGGCCCCTGTCACCCACTGGTGAGGTTCTGGTCTGGTCCGTAGCCTGGTGCTCCACATTATGTGCCCCCATCACCCATTGGTGAGGCTCTGGTCTGTAGCCTGGTACCCCACATTATGGGCCCCCTTCACCCACTGGTGAGGCTCTGGTCTGTAGCCCCATATTAGGGGCCCTGTCACCCACTGGTGAGGCTCTGGTCTGTAGCCTGGTGCTCCACATTACAGGCCCCTGTCACCCATTGGTGAGGCTCTGGTCTGTAGCCTGGGTGCTCCACATTATGGGCCCCTGTCACCCACTGGTGATGCTCTGGTCTGTAGCCCCATATTATGGGCCCTGTCACTCACTGGTGAGGCTCTGGTCTGTAGCCTGGTGCTCCACATTATGGGCCCACATCACCCACTGGTGAGGCTCTGGTCTGTAGCCTGGGTGCTCCACATTATGGGCCCCTGTCACCCACTGGTGAGGCTCTGGTCTGTAGCCTGGGTGCTCCACATTATGGGCACCTGTCACCCACTGGTGAGGCTCTGGTCTGTAGCCCCATATTATGGGCCCTGTCACTCACTGGTGAGGCTCTGGTCTGTAGCCTGGTGCTCCACATTATGGGCCCACATCACCCACTGGTGAGGCTCTGGTCTGTAGCCTGGGTGCTCCACATTATGGGCCCCTGTCACCCACTGGTGAGGCTCTGGTCTGTAGCCCCATATTATGGGCCCTGTCACTCACTGGTGAGGCTCTGGTCTGTAGCCTGGTGCTCCACATTATGGGCCCACATCACCCACTGGTGAGGCTCTGGTCTGTAGCCTGGGTGCTCCACATTATGGGCCCCTGTCACCCATTGGTGAGGCTCTGGTCTGTAGCCTCATATTATGGGCCCTGTCACTCACTGGTGAGGCTCTGGTCTGTAGCCTGGTGCTCCACATTATGGGCCCACATCACCCACTGGTGAGGCTCTGGTCTGTAGCCTGGGTGCTCCACATTATGGGCCCCCATCACTCACTGGTGAAGCTCTAGTCTGTAGCCTGGGTGCTCCACATTATGGGCCCCCATCACTCACTGGTGAAGCTCTAGTCTGTAGCCTGGGTCCTCCACATTATGGGCCCCCATCACTCACAGGTGAAGCTCTGGTCTGTAGCCTGGGTGCTCCACATTATGGGCCCCCATCACTCACTGGTGAAGCTCTAGTCTGTAGCCTGGGTCCTCCACATTATGGGCCCACATCACCCACTCTCCAGCAGCTGTTTGATGGCCCCTGCAGTGTCCAGCTCTCTATGATGGGCCCAGAGGACACAGTATCCCCCTCACCATGTCCTCAGGTGGAGGGAGGTCCCCAGCACAGGCCGGTCAGTACTCACAGCGTCACCCGGGAGACGTGAATGTTCACCGGCACCACTCGGTCTTTGAATGCGGTGGTGATGAAGCAGCCGAAGGTGAGAGCGGCCATAACACTCAGAGAGAAGGCGAAGAGAGAGTTGGCCCTGGACAGCGCGGTGTTCATGGCGGAGGACGGACTCTGCTGCCGGCTGTCGCTGCTGGGAACGCTGAGCTGTCTCTGAATGAGCCGAGCGGCGCTCCGTACAGTCACTTCCGGGTCAGGAAGCCGCCACAGGAAGAGAGCATGCCGGGAGCCAGCGTGAGGGGGATGGATCAGTCACGTGACCATGTCTGTCACTGAGCGGCCATGTTTGTTACTGGCAGCCTTGTGGTGTACTGTGTGTGCTGTTGTGTGTGCTGTACGGTACAGCTGAGCTCCGTGTCCGTCCAGGTGTCACAATGAGCAGGGCCAGGCTCCCCAATCGCTGAGGGGCCACAATGTGGAGCCTGTCTGCTGTATACTGCATATTCCAGAGCCATCAGGTTTAACCACTCCACCCCCGGGCCCTTTTCCACATTTTCCTCCCCTTCTAAAAGCCATAATTTTTACTTTTTCCCTCAATACAGCCAGATGAGGGCTTGTTTTTTGTGGGTCAAGTTGCATTTTTGAATAACATCATTCATTTTACCATATAGTAAACAGGAAAATGGGAAAAAAGTTCTCAAGTGAAGTGAAAATACAAAAAAACAGTACAATTCTGTGCCGCCCCTGTGGACTGGCCAGTGGTCACCACAGTGATGCTGCACCCAATCCATAGGTGTGGTGTCACCAATCCTAGGTGAGGGGGGTTGTGATCTTAAGACACAGAGTTTGCATACAACACCATCCCAATTCCAGGCTTGGGGATTCGGGCGCACCCTTTTGAGAGAGCGACCCATCTCCCTGGGGTCACGCTCTACCTGTGGGGAGCGATACCATCCAGGCTGCCACTCCATGGGCCCCAGTGGTACTACAGCAACACTGGTGGTGACCCTGGCCAGAATAACCACAGGTGGCGTCACAAACTTGTCCCTTGTACATATTTCCCTTTATTGCATGCCCAGGGTCACAGAGCCGAGTCACTGCCACCGTGAACGACCCACCGAACCGACCGGCCCGGTTACCGAGTACCCCCGTCCTTGTTGGACTCGCTATTACTTGGGTTTTTTATTCACCATGTTCACTATATGGTAAAACTGACATGTCAGGATGATGCCTCGATTCAGTACGAGTTTGTAGATACCAAACATGTACTTTTACTGTCATCTAAGTGGTGAAAAACAGAAGTCTTTAAAGAAAAAGAATTGCGCTTGTGTCGCCATTTTCCATGACTCGTAGAGTCCTCATTTTTCTCGATCCAGGGCTGTGTGACGACCTATTCTTTGTGACTTGAGCTGGTGTTTCTAATGATACCATTTTTGGGTAGGTGCAATGTTTTGATCGCCCGTTATTACATTTTATTGCAATGTTGCAGCGACCAAAAAAAACCTAATTTGGCATTTGGACTATTTTTTTCCATTATTCACTTTGCAGATCTGTGAACGTGGAGATACCAAACGTGTTATTTGTTTAACAGTTTTATTTTCAATAGGGCAAAAGGAGGGTGATTTGAAGTTTTATTTTTTAAAACTTTTTTTTACATGGCCCCTTAAGGCGCCTCAATACTACACCGTGTGATCACTTATGCTGTGAAGAGAGATTCTTCAGCATCCCTTTGCACATTACAAATGATCACTGTTTGCCAGCAACGTCACTCGGGCATCAAGTGAGTCATGATAGCTGACTCCGCACTGTCATGGCAACGCATTGAGTCTCCATGATTGCATCACGGGACTGCCAAGGAACAATGAGATCCCCTCCGTGGTGCTTTTCTAAAGGATTAAAAGTGACAATTGGATCTCTGATACAATTGTTATTATTATTATTATTATTATTATTTATTTATATAGCGCCATTAGGTTCCATGGCGCTTTACATGAGGTTGAGGGAGACAAGAACAAGTACACTAAATCTAGGCGATCAGGACGTACAGGTACAGGAGGGGCAGGGACCCTGTCCACGAGGGCTCACAGTCTATGAGGGGTGGGTTAGGATACAGTAGGATGGGGGAATGTCAGGTATGGGTGTTCGCCTGGGTCTCATGGCAGGTTGTAGGCTTGACGGAACAAGTGAGTCTTCAGGTGACACTTGAAGCTACTCAGGGTAGGAGAGTGTCTGACGTGTTCGGGTAGGGAGTTCCAGAGTAAGGCAGATGCCCGGGAGAAGTCCTGGACTCGGTTGTGCGAAGAGGTGATGAGGGGGGAGCAGAGGAGGAGTTCTTGGGAGGAGCGGAGGTTGCGTGAGGGTAGGTATAGGGAGACCAGGTCGGAGATGTATGGTGGAGCCAGGTTGTGTATGGCTTTGTACGCCATGGTTAGTGTTTTGAATTGGGATCTCTTGGAGACGGGGAGCCAGTGAAGGGCTTGGCAGAGGGGGGAGACAGGGGAGTAGCGGGAGGACATATAGATGAGTCGGGCAGCGGAGTTGAGGATAGACTGGAGAGGTGTGAGGGAGTTAGCCGGGAGGCCATTGAGAAGGAGGTTGCAGTAGTCAAGGCGGGAGATGATAAGAGCATGGATGAGTGTTTTAGCGGTGTCGTGGGTGAGGAAGGAGCGGATCCGTGAGATGTTCTTGAGCTGGAGCCGGAGGGATGTGGTGAGGGCCTCGATGTGGGGTTTGAAGGATAGGGAGGAGTCAAGGATTACCCCGAGGCATTTGGCTTGGGGGACTGGGGAGAGGGGGCAGTCGTTGACGCAGATGGATAGGTTGGGAGGTGGGGTGGAATTTCTTGGGGGGAAGACTATGAATTCAGTTTTGTCCATGTTGAGTTTAAGGAAGCGAGCAGAGAAGAAGGATGAGATGGCGGAAAGGCATTGAGGGATTTTCGAGAGTAGGGAGGTGATGTCGGGGCCGGACAGGTAGATTTGGGTGTCGTCGGCGTAGAGGTGGTACTGGAGGCAATTGGTGCTGTTAGCTATGTCAGCTGATCAGACTTAGGCCGAAGGTTAAGTCTACACATGTTGGTTTTTTGATTTGCAAAAAAGCAGCAAATCTGCAGGAAATCCTAGGGATTGCTTTTTCCTTGCCTGGAGGTTTGCTGCGGTTTTTCCTGTGGATTTTGCTGAGTTATTAGTTGCTGCGTTTATGCTACTAATTTGCTATATAAATTATAGCAAGAACGCAGGAAAGAATTGGCATGCTCATTCTTTCAAAAACGCAGCAAAACCTGTGGCGTTTCCACTTTCTGCACCAAAAGAAGAAAAAAAAAAATATGTGTGTGGACAGATTTTTCTGAAACCACATTGGTTTTAATGCTAATCAAAAACACAGGTTTAGTTTAACATAGAGTAGCCTAAAACCAAGGAAAAAAATGCAGGTCAGATCCACAGCAAAAACACCCTGTATGAACAAAAGCAAAGTTGGCACAGCACTGCTGAACTCTCATAGATTTTGCTGTCTTGAGGATAGACATGCAGATTTTGATGCATCAAAAAAAGCATCAAACTACATACCGTGGACCTATGAGGGTCCAGGGAGAGGCACAGTTGTGATGGAGGGGCTTGAGAATTCCTCTTGCCTCATGCCTACCCCCACAGAGACTTCTAAGGCAGGGGTAGGCAACTACAGTCCTCAAGTGCTGCAAGTTTTCAGGATTTCCTTAGCATTGCACAGGTGTTAATTTAATCACCTGCAGAGGTGATGATTCCTGCACCTTAAGCAATGCTAAGGAAATCCTGAAAACATGCACTGTTTGTGGCCCTTGAGGACTGGAGTTACCCAGCCCTGTTCTGCAAGAGTGTGTGTAGTGTTTTACATATCTCACACCTTCAGGGAAGAGGCCTGCAGCTTGTTTGCCAGCATTTGTAGGGGAGTATCAAAGCACCTCTTAGTTTGCAGAAACAGTCCCTCCGCATGGCGTGACATAAATGAACAGCGGGATGGTAAAAAGGGGAAGGAAGGCCTTAACAGTAGGGAGCGGGGTATAGGGACAACTCCTAACACTGATCTGTTTGTCCCTTTTTTCACTTTTTGTCCCCACTCAGAGCAGGTCCTTACCCCTGCCACCATCACATGCCTAGTCCATTTCTGTCACCTAAAGCAACCCTAGCCAGTGCATTGACTGGTGAGGACGCTGGTCTCACCACTGCAGATAATAAAGCACAGGGATAGGTTAGGGCAGACAGGGGAAATCACAATAAGGATACTTGAAATAGGCAGCAGCACTCCAAGGTAGAGCCAGGGGGTCTCCAGGAAAGCTTCAGCAGCAGAGAACTAGTACCACACAGCAGGTTGGTCTGGCAGAGAATGTACTCTGACTACGACATCAGGTGATGGGTCATGTGACTATTTAAATGGTGGAGGAGGATAATCATCTGCATCACCTGATAAAACACTTCAGCAGCAACAAGGAAAAAACTAACATTAACCCTTCAGGTATCAAAGGAAATTAACAACATTTAATATACAGACTGCAGAGCTGCCAACTCATGACAGACCCCCCCATACACTTTTATGAGTGACCTCAGGACACTTAATCCCAGACGTGTCTGGAAATTACCTATGTTAAGAATTCCCAAACACCCTTGCATTCACTTTTGTAGACATCTGATCCTCCTGATCCCCATAGATGCCGACATGAGATATAATTGGCTCTCGGGCCATGACACACCTCTTCCGTGACGACCTGTGGAATTTATTACAAACCCTAAGTATGGGTAGGTAGGTCGAGCTGAAAGCACATAGGGTTGAGGATGGCCGTGACCCTAAATGCAACTTCCACCTGATGTTTTTGGTGAATACCCTTGTATAGTCATCAACACACACGTCCAGACCTGAGCGTTTATGGTTGCTGAAAATGGGGAACTTCCATCACCAGAATATTATTGTTTACCCAATCTTGTTCCCTAGCTCCTCATTCACCCCTCAATGGGGTGGGCTGCAGAAGGAACCTGACTTACAAATCCTATTCCCCATGCCATGGGTAACACCTGGGCTTGCAGTTGGGGTGGAGTGATTATTGAAGCCTGAAAAATTTGGAGGAGAAATAAAAAAAAAGGAAATAGTTTCTTCAGCTCACCAATTCATCTGGAATATTGAATAAGCCTAGAGAGCAATGACAGGTCCAGAAAGTGTGTAACAAATGTTGGAGTCCCTTTTTTCATGTTAACTCTTCCAAAAGTGAAACATTTGGTGATAAAGCAACATTTTGGGGAAAAAAAAATAAAACATTTTCTACATGACGATGTGGTGTTCTCAATTTCTGAGACCTTCCTGTGGGTTCAAAATGCTTAATATACCCATGGATAAAATCCTTCAGGGGTGTAATTTCCTAAATGGTTTCGCTTATGGGGGTTTTCTGCTGTTTAGGCACATCAGGTACCTATCAAATGAAACATGGTGCCCGCAGTCTATTTCAGTCAAATTTGTGTTCCAAAATTCAAATGATGAGGTTTAGCTAGTGAGGTAATCATGAAAAATAACACTACATCTGCTTGATATATTCCCAATCCTGGGCATATGTCCAATTCTGTGTATGGACCTGATCCTGTGCAGCAACCATCAATTACATCTCTGACAGAAAAATCAGATGCAATTGATGAAATGTAAAAGATTAACTGTTATAGTGGTCAGGGAGGAGGTATGGACAGAAGACTGACTCAAACGGACAGTATCATTGATGTAACATCATCTCGCAGTGACTGACGCGATTGAGGTCCCGTGTAGTCCATAAAATCCATACCTGGATCACCACTAAAACAAATAAAGAGGCAAAGGAGGACAATCTGACATCTGCTTTTTTACTTGATAAAGGCACAACTATTGCACTGAAATGCCTTGTGAATAAAAAACATTATCATTGCAGAAGAATCCATTTACTGCAGTAGTGCAGCCCACTTTGCGTGTTTTCATCCAAGTGGATACAAAAAAGGATGATTGTGACCTTCATTAAGTAGTAACACCCACCCAGACGGGTGCCAGTAGTGGAGATGCTACTGCGACTTGTTCATTGCTGCCACTACCACACTTTTATTGCCAGATGCTTTGTGTTTTTCTTTTACATTAAACTGTCTGTTACCACTTTTTCCATCTATGTATTACTAAATTAGAATGAACCTTTGTTTTGAACCACATTAGCCACCCAACGCCACCCCCTACAAACACACACACACTCACCCTCCTTTCCAAAAAAGTCCAACCAAATGTGAGGTATATACGAAAAAAACAACAGTGATTACAGTCTGTAGCATTGGTGGGGTGTGTACATTTCTCAAATTTGACCAATTAAATGGGTAATCAAAATATCAGTAATTAGATCTACCTTTGACAAAGCTATTTCAGGTAGCGACACGCATTGCATCTGGTTTCCTTTCATCACTCATTTCCTTGCATACATATGTATATCGCTGTATAAATATTTTTTCTTCACACACTAATCTTCTTTACCACTGGGCTATCACACACACTATCTGAACATGCTGTTTAGTATTTTATGGCTTTCTCTCCTTATTTCTATGGCTGTGAACAAAGACGGTCCTCCCAATATTCAGTCACCACAATTCCCTACTTCTGGAAGGATGCCATGCTTGGATTTTTGATGTGGTGTCGTACGTTCAGTGCACATTTTCCCCCGCGTATGTTGACTGATTAAATCAGCCGACATGTGCCGCTAACAGCCCCAAGTAGATTGGAGAGCTGACTGTGGCTGTTAGGCTGGCTTCACATTGGCATTCCCCTCCGCAGCGTTCTGCGGAGGGGAACCGCCATGTGAGCGCAGCCAGCGCAAGCCCCAATCTTTATAATGGGGACGTATGGTGCTGCGCTTGACTGCGCATGACCGTGCGCTGCCATTCACTGCCATATGTGATTTGTACGCAGGCGGACGCCTGCGCACAAATCACACAGTCTCGTCCGCACCAGGGACGCGACATGTTGCATTCCTGGTGCGGATGAGAGTGTGATTTGTGCGCAGGCTCTTCAGGCCTGGAGTTCCTTACCCCTGGCTTAAATGATCAAAATAAACCCATTTTTGCTAAGCAGTGGATATTAAGGTCTCCTGTTTTTATTATATGTTATTTATGTGTTTTGTGCTTATTTCTTCTAATATAAACATGGCCATATCTATAACCACCCAGTAGCCATGTTGAAGCGTGTCTTTTTTACTAGGTCCTAACTTCCTTTTATACCTGCACTTTGTCTGGATTAAAAATCTCAGTCTTAACCTCCCTGGCGGTCTGTTTAGGTCTTGAATTTTTTGCTAAAAGCGGGCTTACCCGCGTTCGCGGCAGATGCGGTAAAAAAACCGCATCTGCCGCACTTGCCGCATAGCTGCCGCACTTGCGCCGCACTTGTGCCGCACTTGCGGCGCGGTTGCGGTAATCTGCATAGTAAAGGGAACCAACCACCTCGGATGACCCTCATACACTGTTAATATGTGCCCCTGCAGCCTAGTAAACCATTAGCAGCACTGTTTTTGTGTGAAAAGTGGCTGCAGTAGAAGTGAGATAATGATTTTATAAACTTACATGCCTGCGTACTTGAGGGCGTCTCCCTGTGTGTGCTGGCACTTGTGGGCTGTGCTCATCATGTCTGCTCTCCCCTCCCTTATGCACGCCCCCTCTCAGCCTGCTATAGTGATGTGAGGCTGATTGCGTCATAAAGGGGCGGGGCTAAATCGCGGCATCCCGGTAGCCCCGCCCCTTTATGACGCAATCAGCCTCACATCACTATAGCAGGCTGAGAGGGGGCGTGCATAAGGGAGGGGAGAGCAGACATGATGAGCACAGCCCACAAGTGCCAGCACACACAGGGAGACGGCCTCAAGTACGCAGGCATGTAAGTTTATAAAATCATTATCTCACTTCTACTGCAGCCACTTTTCACACAAAAGCAGTGCTGCAAATGGTTTACTAGGCTGCAGGGGCACATATTAACAGTGTATGAGGGTCATCCGAGGTGGTTGGTTCCCTTTACTATGCAGATTACCGCAACCGCGCCGCAAGTGCGGCGCAAGTGCGGCGCAAGTGCGGCAAGTGCGGCAGATGCGGTTTTCGCACCGCATTTGCCGCGAACGCGGGTAAGCCCGAGCCTGACTCGGGGTTAACGCTTCTGGTAGTGAATGTTAACCCCGAGTCAGGCTCGGGAATAACGCTAGGAAGGTTAATGGGCATGTAGGAACCTGATAACAGACCACTAGAACCTGTGACTAGCGGGGAAAGGGTGCACTACAAGTGTGACCCCATAATCCAAACAAAAAAATCTGCGGCATATTTATAAATTAAGTGTGCTAATTTTTCATATTTTCTTCGCTATTATTCTGTTCTATAGTCAAAATAGCATGTCTTAGTATTTGAGTGCAGCTATCTTTTTGTAATAATGTATTGTGTTTCAGTGTCACACTATAAGGATTGAGTGCCGGAGATATTTTCTTGTTCTTCATTTACAACAGGGGTGGGGAACATCAGGCTCCATGGCCGAATGCGGCCCTCAATTACTTTTTTGCGGTCTCCGGGCAGATTCCTGGGTACTGCAGTGCTCAGGCTGGCAGAAGCATTTTGCTGACTGTCTGCCCTTTAAAGGGAACCTGTTAGGTGGTTTATATCCCCCCCACCCCCCAGCTATCACTAGCTGTACCTGCAGCTTTATAATGCTATTCTAATCATCCCTGTCTGAGCTCATAGTGTAATGTAAAAGGTGAAACAAAAAGCAATTATGTACTTACATTTCAGTCTACATCTTGGAGGAAGGAGACTGTCTGGCAGGATAATAGTTAACTCACTATTAACTTGGATGGCTAAAGGACCTGTGTGATGTAACAGTCATGTGACTATAGTTGGCGGAGCTAAGCGAGCAAACTCATATTATGTTAAAAGGACTTAGCTCCGCCTATTGTAGTCACATGGTTATGACATCACATCAGGTCTCCCAACATGTTCTAACATAAGGCTGAAATGTTATCTATTAACCTGCCAAACAGTCTCCTTCCTCCAAGCTGGAGACTGACTGCCTCATTACAAAAGGGAATGTAAGTGTATAAATGCTTTTTTTTCCACCTTTTACATTACACCATGAGCTCAGACAGGGATGATTAGAACAGAGGTGTATCTAGGTTTTCTGGCACCCGGGGCAAGACTTCAGTTTGGCGCCCCGCCCCCCCCCCCCTTTGGTTCACATATATTCCCCCCACTCTCTCCCCCCCAGTTTGGTCCACATATTCCCCCCCCACCCTCTCCCCCCCAGTTTGGCTCAAATATATGGCCCCCACCCTGTTCCCCCTTGTTTGGCTCACATATACTGCCCCCTCGCTGTCCCCCCAGTTTGGATTACATATTCTCCCACCATCATCTCCCCCGTTTACTCCTCATACTCCCCTCACCCTCTCCCTCCAATTTGCTGCTCACACAAGCCCCTCCCCAGTTTCCTACTCACACTCTCCCCCCCAGTTTGCTGCCCACATTCCCCCCCACCCCCCAGTTTCCTGCTCACACTCCCCCCAAAGTATGCTCATGTTTCCCCCCCCCTTCCCCCAGTTTTCTGCTCACAACCCCCAATATGTTGCTCTCCACGCTCCCCCCACTCTGTCCCCCTTCTCCAAATTACATTACTGCTCTGTTCCTGAAGCGGTCTTCAGCCTTCTGCCTCGGTGTCTCTGTTGTGACGTCAGCAGCGTGGTCAGGTGATCTGATCACGCAGCTGACTGAGCTGAGGAACCGGAAGTGCGGGAAACAGGGCGGCAGCGGCTGAAGACGCTGCTTCCATGGTACAGGCGTCTGATAGATGCCTGTACATGGACTGCAGGAGCCGGCGGCCGCAGAGTCTCTGCTCCCACGGTCAGCTGACTGCGGGAGAGAGAATAGCCGACTCGCACAGCGGGGGGAAGGGTGCAATATGCGGCCTTGGGGGAGACTCCTCAGGCGCTGCAGCAGGAGGCTTGACAGCGCCCCCTGCCTGCTTGCGCCGGTGCAAATGCACCCCCAGCACCCCCCTAGATACGGCCCTGGATTAGAATATAGTATTATAAAGCTGCCGCTACAGACAGTGATAGCTGGGGAGGCATAAACTAGCTGACAGGTTCCCTTTAAATCCAGTTCCCCAGTAATTTCTATGCCCCAGCCTTGGCCTCCCCAGTAAAGTATATGCCCCCAGCCTCTCCTGTGATGTCTAGGGCTCTAGCAAACCTGGAAAAGCAGTTGAGAAGTAACATGGTCAATATCACCCACGCCGAAGAGAAGCAGCTCCAGCCACCATGGTACGGGTGAGTTTTAGTGTTTAACCAAATATAACAGAATCATTTTCAAGTTGATAATTTTATACGGCCCCCGAAGGATTGTAGAAATAAATGGCCCTAGGCCGAAAAATGGTTCCCTGCCCCTGATTTACAAGTATCAAGCTGAGCACCGTAACACATGGCTAATAAATGAATATATTTTGTTTGATCCTATTTTTCCATGAAACTGGGTGTGGTGGTAGTGCCAACATTTTTTCATTTGGTCCTTTAACTAGAATGGAGATTGGAACTAAAAGGGTGAGTGCAAGCTAGAAACCTTTCATCCAACATCAATGTATGACCTCAAAAATCCTCTTTGGTTGAATGGGAAAAATTCACACAGAACACACTCCAAAATCTTGTAAAAAACCTTCACTGAAGAGTGGAAGCTCTTTTCTCTGCAATTTGTGGACTGATTCTATAAAGGTACCATCACTCGTGGCAATTTTTCTAGCAATTTCACTGGCAATTTGCTGGTTGCAGTGAAATTATGGACACATTGTTCTATTTTGTTGCCGTGTACAAATGGAGCAATGTGTCCATGATTTCACTGCAAACAGCAAATTGCCAGTGAAATTGCCTAACAAAATTGCCGCGTGTGACCTTACCTTAAGACTTTGGAATGGGATGTCATAACAGCTCATGTAATGTAGGTATAATGTAGATGTCCCAATTATTAGTGATCAACTCATGTAATACATAAGTAGTTGTAGCGCCCAGGCTTTGGGGCACTCGGGGGTCAGGCGTCAAGGGTTAAATCTCCGTTTGTCACGGGGATGGCGGCTGCGCTTGACTGTCCTGGGGTATCGTTTGAAAAGGGGGTTTTATATACAAGGGATTATTTACAGTTTGTTGTCGTGATGCCACCTGCAGTTTCTGGTGAAGTAGCACCAGCGCTGCCACAGTCCGCCGAAGGTCGATGGTATTGCGGCTGAGATGATGTAGTCCTCCGCAGGCAGGACTGGGACCTCCGGGACAGCAATCCTGTGAAAGAATAAGTTCATGCAAAGGAAGATGCAGCAGAGTCGAGTTCACTTCACTCCGGGTACTTTACTGGAAACTTTAGCAGCATTGGTTACAGTTCTCAGTTCAGCAAGATGTTATAACGACAATTAGCTAATGGGTGGCTGCAAGTGGATCCCAGTTGGTAGGATGGAACCCTCGGTGTGTGCCTTTTCTCCCGTCTACTGCTCGGTAAGTTGTTGTGGTTAGACCTTCTCAAGTCCTTTCCTTTCCCCAACTGGCTGTCTGCGCCTGGGATCTGTCTTTCTCCTACTCTACTGGTCCCTCAGCCGAGAGACCCTCCTTGCTCCCTCAGGCTCACTGCCTGACTCTTTCCCGGTCAAAAACCTGGAAGCCCAACAGGCCTCCGGCAAAAGACCAACGGTCAAAGGACCTCCTTTCTCTCCCTGGAAGTGGTTTTGTTCCCTGCCGGGTACCTCCCACTGTGTGATCTAGTGTGGGGTGCTGGTCTATGGGTTCCACCCACCATCCTAGAATCTGCTTGCAGCTGGAGTATCTGCATCACTTTTATGGGTGCAGTACCCCTCTGTGGCGCCTGCTTTGCGGGGCGCCACATACCCCCTTGAGTATACTTGTCCGCGAGTATTAGTGCCTGTCTACCAGGAAGTGAAAAACATTTTTATATATCAACTTTAACAGGTAACTATTTACAATTAAGCAAGCTTAGGTTTTCTTCCCATTGCTGGGAGGCACATTCTTTAAACGTTTCACATATATACAGTGCCTACAAGTAATATTCAACCCCCTGCAGATTTAGCTGGTTGACACATGCGGAATTAACTTGGCATTGTGACATTTGGACTGTAGATCAGCCTGGAAGTGGGAAATGCAGTGCCACAAAAAAATTTTTTTTTGTTTTTGGTTTTTTTTTTAAAGCGTTAAAAGTTAATTCAGAGGGTCATTTATTATTCAACCCCTCAAACCACCAGAATTCTGTTTGGTCCCCCTAAAGTATTAAGAAGTAATTCAGGCACAAATAACAATGAGCTTCACATGTGTGGATTAGCCAGCCTTTTCTGATTATTTAAGACCCTCCCCAAACTTGTGAACAGCACTCATACATGGTCAACATGGGAAAGACAAAGGAGCATTCCAAGGCCATCAGAGACAAGATCGTGGAGGGTCACAAAGCTGGCAAGGGGTACAAAACCCTTTCCAAGGAGTTGGGCCTACCTGTCTCCACTGTTGGGAGCATCATCCGGAAGTGGAAGGCTTATGAAACTACTGTTAGCCTTCCACGGCCTGGACAGCCTTTGAAAGTTTCCTCCCGTGCCGAGGCCAGGCTTGTCCGAAGAGTCAAGGCTAACCCAAGGACAACAAGGAAGGAGCTCCGGGAAGATCTCATGGCAGTGGGGACATTGGTTTCAGTCAATACCATAAGTAACGTACTCCACCGCAATGGTCTCCATTCCAGACGAGCCCGTAAGGTTCCTTTACTTTCAAAGCGCCATGTCAAGGCTCGTCTACAGTTTGCTCATGATCACTTGGAGGACTCTGAGACAGACTGGTTCAAGGTTCTATGGTCTGATGAGACCAAGATCGAGATCTTTGGTGCCAACCACACACGTGACGTTTGGAGACTGGATGGCACTGCATACGACCCCAAGAATACCATCCCTACAGTCAAGCATGGTGGTGGCAGCATCATGCTGTGGGGCTGTTTCTCAGCCAAGGGGCCTGGCCATCTGGTCCACATCCATGGGAAGATGGATAGCACGGCCTACCTGGAGATTTTGGCCAAGAACCTCCGCTCCTCCATCAAGGATCTTAAGATGGGTCGTAATTTCATCTTCCAAAAAGACAACGACCCAAAGCACACAGCCAAGAAAACCAAGGCCTGGTTTAAGAGGGAAAAAATCAAGGTGTTGGAGTGGCCTAGTCAGTCTCCTGACCTTAACCCAATTGAAAACTTGTGGAAGGAGCTCAAGATTAAAGTCCACATGAGACACCCAAAGAACCTAGATAACTTGGAGAAGATCTGCATGGAGGAGTGGGCCAAGATAACTCCAGAGACCTGTGCCGGCCTGATCAGGTCTTATAAAAGACGATTATTAGCTGTAATTGCAAACAAGGGTTATTCCACAAAATATTAAACATAGGGGTTGAATAATAATTGACCCACACTTTTATGTTTAAAATTTATAAAAATTCAACTGAGCAACATAACTTTTTGGTTTGTAAGATTTATGCTTCTGTTAATAAATCCTACTCTCATTTGCAGTTTGAAGGCTCTAACTTATTGGCATCTTATCAAGCCAGCTTGTCACGTACACACTTCTCAGCACGTGACTTGGGGTTGCACCTGCAAGGGTTAATCTATCTCCTCTCACTCAATCCAGCACTCGACCTCTGTCCTATGCTGAAAGGGAGCATCAATCACACCCCGACTCACACTGTGCACCCCGCTTCACACTCACTGCCACCACTTACCAACATACAGGGGGTAAGTCCCTGGAATAATACTGTCAGCCAATCAACAGGATCACACACTTCTTAGGCTATGAATCCTTTTAGAACAAACAAGGTTTCAGCTTATTAAAGTTTTAAGCTTTAATATAAAAAGTACAGTGCTTACATAAAAAGATATAAAAATAGAAATAATAACATGACATACACATATGCAAACAATGAAATAAAAAGGAGAAACTTACAGAAGACTACACTTTTCTTCTGTTTGCCCGATGGGGAGGGCAGGAATAGATGGTAGGATGTTCACAGCAGCTTTCACCGACCCATCACTGTGACACCCCAGCAGCGGCTGTGCGAGCCCAGATATAGACCCAGCCGGGGGGGGGGGTCAGACCCTAGACCGGCCTTCTAGTTTAGAATTCTAATTCTTGGCCTATGATTGGGCACTCACTCATTTAGCCCTGCATAGATTATGTTTTAAAAAATGTTCTTTGTCTCTGATTTCCCTCCAATTCTGTGGGTCTGTTTGAAGCTGCTATCTGAGATGGTTTCTCTGTTATCTATGACCTTATCTGATCTTCCCTTTGAAGCTTCCTCTGTGTGTGATTTTTGTCACCCTCTGCTGTTCCCATCATGGCTCCCTGGGGAGACCAGAGTCAGTGGGACTGGTGGTGTGTGTTTGTGTATCCGGTCCTGACCTCTCCTGGATGGGCAGGAGAGTTAACCCCTTACTGGTCTGGTGTCCAGACCCTGCGATACATATTTGCTACACCTCCCTCCTTATGAACGTGCATGGGGGCTGACTCACAGGTCGGCTCCCTAGCACGCACCTGGTTCAGTCCACCTTGGCGTGATAAGCCATCTGCGTTGTCAACCCCTTTCTTGTGTTTAATGGTGAAATCATGAGCAAGATTCATACATTCAGGTTCAGAGACCGAGGTCTCTGCGGGGTCTTCCAGCACCTCAGGACTGTCATTTTCTGCTATGACCGTCTGAATCCCCTGGCTAGAGATAGCCAGAAGGGGAGTGGAAGCCCCGACCTCACAGGAACCATCTTGGACCTGTTCTGGGTCGGCAGGTGGTCTGGTTATTTCTCTACAGGTGGAGGACCCAGAAGGCAGTGCGGTCTCTGCATTCCCAGTACTCAATCTGCGGGCGAGAGCACCTCGGAAGGCCATCTCCCCGGGAAATAACGCCACTCTCTCAGTTGCCTGGCTGGCCAGCGACCCAGCTTTCCCATCACCCTGACAAGCTGTGGACTGTGACAGTCCCTTAACTTGACAGGCTGTTGGGACTGCCATTACACCTTTCTGATAGGAGAGGGGGTTTGCTCTTCCATCTTCCTGGCAGACCAAGCGTGCCAGTCTCCCATCCGGATAAGCCAGGGGTACCTCTTTCCCATGGTCCTGAACGGCAGGGAGACCCGTCTTCCCATCAGTCGGATAAACCATGGGCCCGATTTCCCCATCGTCTAGGCCGACTGTGGACGGTGGTCTTCCTCTACTCTGACAGGACATGGAGGCTGCTCCTCCATCACCCTGGCAGGTAGTGAACCCAGCTTTCCCACCAACCGGACAGATTATGGGCTCTGTGTTCCCATCCTCGTGCCCAGTTGGAGAAAGCACATTTCCCTTTTGTGGTGATCCCTCGGGATCCCGGCTAAGGATGGAGCAGCTCGCACCCGCCATGTCACAGTCTGCTGTAACACTGGCAGGTGGCATGTAACCACTGCTCTTGTGGTTACCATGCCCGCCTCCGTCTCCCTTAGCCACGAGATCTACTACCTGGAGGGGACCCTCAGCGATGCCAGCTCGTGGCGTGGCATGGCTAAGTCCTCCTCCACCCTGAGGCCCATCACGATGTGATGCCTCAGGACCAGCACTTACCATGGGGCAGCTACCCACGTCCGTGTCACAGTCCATCGTGACACTGGCACGCTGCATGAGGCCATGTTCCCCAGGGTCCTCATGCCTGCCACCATCTACCTTAGCAACCAATGTTGCACCGTGGAGGAAACCCTCGGCGATGCCAGCTCGTGGCGTGACATCACTGAGTTCTCCTCCACCACGAGGTCCATCACGCTGTGAGGCCTCCGGATCAGCACTTGTCACGGAGCAGCTAGCACCTGCTATGTCACAGTCCGTCGTGACCTTGGCAGGTGGCACACAACCACTGCTCTTGTGGTTGTCATGCCTGCCTCCGTCTACCTTAGTGCTGATTCCTGCTACATTCCTGGGATCTTCAGTAATAGCAACCTGCAGTGTGATATCACTGAGTTCCCTAACATCAGGATTCACTTCATGAACAGGCAACACATTGACATTTCCCTGCCCATCATCAACATTGACAGTTCTTGGCACCTCAACATAATCATCAACATCATCATCAACATTATTACCCTTCCCATTATCAACCTGGACATTAACCTTCACATTATCCACATTGACATCACCCTTCACATTATCAATATTGACATCACCCTTCACATTATCAATATTGACATTATCCTGCACATTATTCACCTGGACATTACCTGACATGTCAGACCTAGGAGGGTTATCAGGGACATAATGTGCAACCATCCGCCCCAGATCTATTCCCAATAACACATTGGCGGGGAGATTCTTGGTTACCCCAACCTCCCTCCACCCTCTTCCCACACCCCAGTCCAGATAAACTCGGGCCATGGGCAAATATCGGCGCTCACCCCCGATACCGGTGACAGTCAGGGTCTTTCCAGGGATAAGTTCATGATGATACACGTATTCGGGGCGGATGAGAGTTCGTTCTGCGCCAGAGTCCCTGAGCCC
>JARQOC010000003.1:142724943-142737244 GCA_033576535.1 Allobates femoralis
ATGGGCCGGCTGGCGGCGCCTTGCGGCCGGAGCGGCGATGCAGCAGCGGCACCGGAGATGGTAATTGAGCTGCGGTAGGAGCATCCTGCCAGCAGCCCCCTTTCCCCCGGTCATCAAGAATTTGTGATAGCACCCCCCCGGTCATCAAATCAGGGCTTGCAGACCAAAGCTGCCACCCGGGGCCATGGGCACCAGCCAGCCCCTGGCCTCGGGACACTGGTGCCCGCTGATCTGCAAGCAATTCAAGTGCCTACTAAATATGAACATTCAATAACAATGATTATAATTACTTTTTAAATCAACCCCTTTAACGCAAATGAAAATGTATTTATCCTATTTAATGGTCTTTAGTTCGATCTTGAGCCATGGAAATTTGATGGATGAACACTTGTAGGAAGATTGATCTTGTACAAGCCTAGGTACATATACCAGGGTCTTCACCACTTTCTTGATTCTATCAATCCGGGTTACTGGTCTTCCTATTGTTCCTTCATTTTTTCCAACATTTCCTTCTACAGTAATTTCTTATTTATTATGCATGCTTACATTGCACCATCATATTCCACAGCACTTTACAGATATTTACATCATTTATTGGAGCTCACAATCTAAATTCCCTATCAGTATGACTTTGGAGTGTCTAAGGGTAGCTTTATACACCGCAACCGCGGCGAGAATTATTGACGGCGATATGTCGCCTTGAAATATCGCCATCAAATTCTCTCCCCAATTGTGGTGTGTAATTGGGGAATTTGGCGGCGATTTGTCGCCTTTCCACGGTCGCCTAATTTCAGGGCACTGCTCTGAAATCAGGCGACGTGGCGAGGCGACAAATCGCCGCCAAATTCCCCAATTACACACCGCAATTTGGGAGGGAATTTGATGGCGATTATTTCAAGGCGACATATCGCCGTCAGGATTCCCAGCAGATATTGGGTAAAGGTACCCTAAGGGAACCTGAATATTTCAAGGATACCCTCACAAACATGGAAGAGTTTACAAACTCCATGCAGATGTTGGTATTGGTGGGATTAAACCCAAGACCCCAGCACTGAAAACCAACAGTGCTAACCACTCGGCCACCGTTTCATAATGAAAAATAAGTCACAACGTTTCTAAACTTTTCACAAGAAGCAACTGAGAGAATTTGGATAAACCTTCATGTAGTCCTAAAATAGGGATCATAACAAGGATTTATTCCATGTATTGTAAAATGGTATTGTAATTACTGTTTGATGGATCTAAAATTAAGCTATCCCGTTCTCATACCCTTGACCTTATGCTTATTTCTCTATTGACATCAATGTCCTGAAGACTAACCACAGTTCCACTTAATGTTTTGTAAGCTATGTTTACACATGGCTGACTTACTGTCGCACAAACACTGCTGAAAATCTGCAGTTGAAAATCTCCTGTGGAAAATGCTATTTGCTGCTATTTTTTTTAAATCCATACAATGTCAATTCTTTGAGCTGAAGTCATCCTGGATTTTAAGCTTTGCAAATGCAAATGGTGAATATGTGGAAACTCATTAACAAAGTCAATAATGGTCCATTTACATGCGGCCACAGGAAGGTAGAAACCGGCAGGCATCGGACACAATTGTGCCTGTTGCCTTGAAAAGACCACGATGTGGCGGCGTGTAAATCAGGTCTTTTCAAGGCAACAGGCACAATTGTGTCCGATGCCTGCCGGTTTCTACCTTCCTGTGGCTGTGTGTAAATGGACCATAAGGGTTTTCTTGCACACTATGCTGCAGAAAAATCCCCAGCAAATCTGATTTATGTGAACACAGCCTTAAACATGTTGTAAAATAGCATTCAAGATGCCTCGGTTTTTTGGATCCGGGGCTGTCCGGTGTGGACCGGACAGCCCCGAATCTGATTTGCCCCCCCATGTATTCCTATGGCGCTGGATTGTGCCTATTTGGCGTCCGGTTTGCTGGTTTTCTGGGAGGATCCAGTTTTGTCCAATTTTTGCATTGAACACAAAACCGGAGTCTGCATCATTTTTTGTGTCTGATGCAATAATCGGACAACATCGGATCCTCCCGGATTCAGCGCCCATAGCATGGGAGTCTATGGGCGCCAGATCCGACATAAAATTAGACTAGTTCCTGGACGCCGGGTGCTGAAATTGTGGCAGCTGTGAAAAGCAGCTGCTGCTGAATTTCAGCACCTGGAGAGCTCCACAGCTGAAATATCAGTACCCCGGCCAGCTCCCCTGCAAGCCGCTGAGCTGATATTTCAGCACTGGACAGCGGCACAAACGAAGCCAGGAAAAAGCAGGTTTGCCCTCCGGTTCTGCGTGTTCGGGGCCTGTCAGGTTGTGCCGCTCCGGTGTATCCTGCAAAACACCGGACACAGCCTGACAGCCAAAAACCGTGGTGTGAATCTAGCCTTAGGCATCCACACGAACTGCACTGTTACTGGGTAAATCACACAATTACAATGCACAAGGACCAGACCAGCCCTTGAAGCAAGCATCAGTGATGTCACTGCACTTTAGAGAAGGTTATGGGACTGTGTCAATGAACTATACCTCCTGATGATGCTTTGTTTGAGTGTCTCAGTCATCAGACAGGAAGGAGGATAAAAAAAAAATCAATAATAGTATAGTATGTAGGGTATGATATGGAAGTGTTAATGCAGCTGTATTAGAAATTAGTTTAAATGGTGGTGTTAAATAGATTGGGATTTAAATTAACATTAATTTTTATATTAGAACCATCCCTTTAAAGGAAATCTGTCAGAAGGTTTTTACTACCCTATGTGGGTAAGGAGATTGTGAATCCATCAGTGTATCACATAGATTACTGGCTGCATCGGTTCTTACACAATCAAAGCATGTAGTTCTACCAACACAGCAGGGCTGGGAGAGCTGCCCCCACCAACATCAGGCTCTCAATAGCAATTGTACATTGACAGTAAGGTGTCAATCACAGCAGGGACATGTCGGTTTGTCATGTGTCATGACATTGTTGTCTTATAATGGTACTCACAAGGTAATAAAGCCTTTAGGTTAAGTAAATAGTAGCACAGAGACTGATAAGAGAGGCATCGTTGAGTTTTGTTTTTTACCCATTTCAACATGCTGTCCTCAGCTTGCATAGCAAAAAACTGCTGAAAGATTTCCTGTAAGAAGTTCTGAATTCAACACAACTAAACATAGGCTAGTAGACTTGGAAAATGCATTGGTTTGGAAACCACTTATGGTCCCTTAACACAAATTGTGCCTGTTGCCTTGAAAAGACCACGATGTGGCTGCGTGTAATTCAGGACTTTCCTTCCTGTGTTTTCCCTGAAGGAAGGTAAGTCCTGATTTACACGCCGCCACATCGTGGTCTTTTCAAGGTAACAGGCACAATTGTGCCCAAAGCCTGCCGGTTTCTACCTTCCTGTGGCCGCGTGTAAATGTACCATTAGAGTACCTTTACACGTCACAACATTGCATGCAATTTCACTTACAACTTACTGGTTGCAGTGAAATCATGGACACATTGTTTTGTTTTGTTGCTGTGTACAAATGGAACAATGTGTCCATGACTTCACTGGAACCAGTAAGTTGCAAGTGAAATTGCATGCAATGTTGCGACGTGTAAGGGTACCGTCACACACAGAGATATATTGCATGCAACTCACTGCTGCAGTGAAATCATGGACACATTGTTCTATTTTGTGGCTGTGTACAAATGTAATAATGTGTCCATAATTTCACTGCAACCAGTGAGTTGCATGCAATATATCTCTGTGTGTGACGGTACCTAAAGGTACCCTTACTCCATCTTAAACTGGTCAAGACTGGTGTGCAAAATGCCTGTCTTAACCCCTTCACAAACAAGGGTGTAACAGTACACCCTTGGCTGTGTCCCTCCCTCTGATGTGAGCTCGCGTGCTGAACTTGCATCATTCCCTGTACGTGTCAGCTGATCTGATCATCTGACATGTGTAGCTAACAGCACCGATCAGATCAGAGATTCGATTGATGCTGTTAACCCTTTGGATCGCACTGTCAGTCACTGACAGCATGATCCAAAGCACCGCGGCAGGGATTGCTCTGTTCCCCACCGGCATCAGAGGTATCTTGATGCGATCACGGAACCTCGATGCATTACTATGACAGCCCGGAGTCATGTTAGGACCCCAGATGCTGTCAAGACGTATTTCCTGTGGGTATCCGACAAACGCCTGCATCTACAGAAAGTGATCACTTTTTCTATTTAGAGACATGCAGCAGCATTTCTGTGGACAGGAGAAGCTATCGGACAGTGTAGTACTGAGGTGCACTAAGGGGTTGTGTAAAATAAAGTAAAAGTAAAAAATAAAGTATTTTAAAAACATGAAGAACAAAAACATAAAAGTTCAAATCAGCCCCCTTTTGTACCTTGAAAATAAAGCTATAAAAAAAAACAAAAAAACAGATATTTGGTATCACCACATACAGAAATGCCTATCAAAATGTAAAATCAGTCAATCAGATCTGTAAACTGCATAATGGAAAAAAAAAGGCCAAACTTAAGTTTTTTTGGTTACCACAACATTGCAATAAAATGCAATAATGAGCGATCAAAACATCGCATCCACCCAAAATTGGTACCATAGGAAATGTCAGCTCAAGATGCAATATATAAGTCATAACACAGCCCCAGATTCTGAATAATGATAACACTACGGGTTATGAAAAATGACGTCAAAAACGCAATTCTTTTTCCTTCAAAACTTCTGATTTTTTTTCACCATTTAGATAACAGTAAAAGTAATCATGTTTGGTATCTACAAACTCTTACCGACCCGAGGCATCATACTGTCATGTCAGTTTTACTATATAGTGAACATGTTGAATAAAAAAACCCTAACCTGTTATTGGACTTGGAATTTCACCGCATTTGGAATTTTTTCATGTTTAACACTACTCTATATGGTAAAATGAATGATGTCATTCAAAAGTACAACTTGTCCCACAAAAAACAAGCCCTAATATTTCTAAATTGATGGAAATGGAAAATGTTATGGCTTTTGGAAGGAGAAGGAAAAATTAAAAATAAAAAAAATCGCCCCGGGGTGAAGGGATTAATAAATCAGCGCCTTAATGTCCAAAGTGTTCAATGGTAGCCTGTCACCCTCGTAGTGCAAACTAAACTTATTAAACATTTAAATGGGGTACTTAGCCCCTTTAAAATCATATGAGCAGTATATATTTCATTGCTTTAATTAATTTTAAAACTCGTTTTATTCCATATGCAAATGAGAGGTCTTCAGTGCACCTTTTACTCTCTATACCACTTAGCATAGACCTGTGACTTATATCTTCACAAGCTCTGACATAGGCTAGGGCCACATTTGCGTTAGCAAATGCAGATCCTGATCCAGGTTTGAGCTGTCAAAAAGCCCTTTATAAAACAGGATTGCACTATATGCATTCCGGTATCGGCATCCGGTTTCGTTGCCTGCGGTAAAAATCATGCAGGCAACGGTTTTCGCACAGTTTTCTCATCTGTATTCCCGTTTTGAAATGTAAACCGCAAATGTGAGTAGAGCCGGGTTGCGGCACCTGGATCGTAAACCACAGCATACAACACGGACAAAATCGGATTGTCCTGGATTGTGTCAGATCCGGCGCAATCCGTCACACAATAACAAAGGAGTCAATGAGCGCTGGTTTGAGCCGGATCCGGGTGAATCCGATTTTAGCCAAATTCTTTCCCCACCTTAAAACCCATGCAGGAAAGCCGGAGAAGATCTGCATCCGCCCATCAGAATCAACATTAAGGTGCAATCCGGATACCGCATGCGGATTTATGAACACATTTTGTAGGCAAAATGTGTTTGAAGGCACTTGCGATTACCGCATCCGGATCTGGATGCGGTAACCGCAATTAGCCTTCCAAGTGTGACCCTAGCCTTATTAGGACATTTGAGCAGTAATTGATTGGTGTCTGTTATTTTGTTGTTTCTGGTTAGTTATTCTATCTATAATCTACATATACTTTACCTGATTTTCAATAGGCCTAGTGCAGAAAGTTGCCAGGAACAGTAAGGGTGCCGTCACACGCTTCAATTTTCTGAACGATATTGTTAGCGATCACATGCACGCGCGATCGCTAACAATATCGTTCACATCGTTGGTGAGCTGTCACACAGACAGACTCACCAATGATGTTGACCAGAGACATCGCTGGTAACCATGGTACACATCGGGTTACTAGGCACCGCGCGGCGCTTAGTAACCCGAAGTTTACCATAGTTACCATCTCCCAGCATAGGCTCTGCCGCTGGGAGATGGATCATTGCGGTGTCAGACACCACGATGATGCAGATTGATCAAGTGACTATCGCTTGATTTGAGCTCCTGCTCACAAATCTGCGATCAAACAATCAAGTGATTTTACATTGTAAAATCGCTTGATTACATGCAGCGACGCACAGACGATATCGCTTAAGCGATCAAAAAAGCAGATCACTTAAGCGATATCGTGCAGGAAATTGAAGCGTGTGACGGCACCCATAGAGTATGTGCACACAGTGCATGTTTTCCACCTTTTTTCCTGCATATTTTTACCATGGTTTTATGCTAATGTATGCTAATCTAAACCTGCATTTTGGATTAACATTAAAACCTATGGGAATCAGGGAAGAGCTGTGCACATACATTGGTTTAGTTTTTTTGCAGAAACTGAAACCTGTACAGGTTTTTCTGCGTTTTTGCTGCAGTCAATGGCCAAAACACAGCAAAAAAGCAGCAAAACGCAGAGAAAACACAGTCAAAATCCGGGAAAAATGCAGGAAAAATGCAGCAAATCTCCTGCCAAGAAATCTGGAGATACTAGCAACCTATACAGGCTTTGCTGCATTGTTTTCTATAGCATAAACACCCTGTGTGAACATAGCCTTACCTGGCTCCTCTGTATCTCAATGTACTACAACCCCTAGCAAAAATTATGGAATCACCTGGCTCAGAGGATGTCCATTCAGTTGTTTTATTTTGTAGAAAAAAAGCAGATCACAGACATGGCACAAAACGAAAGTCATTTCAAATGGCAACTCTCTGCCTTGGAGAAACTCTAAAAGAAATCTTGACAAAAATATGTGCTAGCCAGTTAAGGTACCTTTACACGCCGCAACTATAGTGTAGAAACTGAGAGGCAATCCGGAGTTCCGTCACCTTTGCCATGGAATTGCTACAAAATTGTAGCGTGTATTTGTGGAACCCGGTGGTGATTTTAAAAATTGCTCCTGGTTGCGGTTTCAGAGCACTCTTCAAAAACCAGACACAACCCTGAAGGTGAATTTCCCAGGTTTTGGCATATGAACGGGGATAGGAATGGAATCAGCATCGGCTACTGATTTCCCGGAGGCATGCCACAGCGTGCTGGAGACCGCCCCCCCTAGCGATGATTGGTGGTGGCTACTGTGTTTCCATTGGCTGTCCCTTCACAGAGCGACATATTTGAAGAACTGTCCATTCACACTACACAATTGCAATGGCGCCATGTATTAGCCAGCCTTCCTGTGTAGGCTGGCCAATCATGACGCTATTGCGTTGTCTAATCAGTGTGTTTGGGGCACAAGTCTGTCATGCCTATGTTCTTGCGGCGCTGAACATGTACACCAACATTCCTTTGGGGATTGCGGCGTGTGAAGCGGCGTCAGGAATCAACCAGATGTTTCCCAATGTTGGTGTGGGAAATTCCAGGACGACACATCACCTTTGGTTGAGGGCGCAATTGCAGCATGTAAATGTGCCTTTGGCGTTCGGAGGCAACCATGAAAAATGTGCACACGCACGTTAGGTTGCCTCCGATCGCCGCCAAAAGTTGCGGCGTGTAAAGGTACCCTAATGGTTACTTTTGTAGACCAAGCAGGGGGAAAAATTATGGAATCATTCAATTCTGAAGAAATAATTATGGAATCGTGACAAACAAACAAAACAACACTCATTCATTACTAGTATTTTGTATTTTGGTCCAATGTGTGTATGGCACTGGCAATCGTCACTTCTCACTGCAAGCTGTGAGATTGAGGGATCAAGAAGTCCCAGGTTCAAATACCATGAGTGTAAGGCAGTGTGAGTCCCACCAGTGCTATGTCTGTGTTCAGGGGGGTTCCGTTTAAAAGATAGAATTTGGCAGCATTAATGTAGTGTTCCAAAATTCCAAAAACCAAAGCTATGACTGACAATGGTCTGCCCATTGCCAACCGACTCGCCCACTCCAGGGCTGGGGAAGACTCGGGAACCAGGCAGCTACTCGTTGTTCTACTTCACCTCTCTTCGGTTCTTTTAACTGGGATAGAGACCCGATCCTGTGACCCTGGCGGTGTCTTTTTAACAAACAGAGAGATGTTAAGGGCCTGTCACACGCGTCAATGTCATCAGCGAGATGATCGCTGACGACATTGACGGCTGATCGCTGGTGAGCTGTCACACGGACAGACTCACCAGCGATCAATTGGCCAGAAACATCGTGGAAACGATTTAAATATCGTTTCCACGATGTCTTGCTCCCGCTGCCAGCCTGCTGGAAGCGGGAGCAGGCTGGTCTCCAAGTTAAACTGCGGGTATCTAGGCAGCGCGCGTTGCCTAGATACCCGACGTGTACCTTAGTTACCAGCCTCCTCCGCTCACCGGCTGGTATCTAAGGTACACAGCGGGTAACTAGGGACCCTAGTTACCCGCTGTGTACCTTAGATACCAGCCGGTGAGCCAGGGGCGGACCTTGCTGCCCGGGGGCCCTGGTGCAGCGGCAGAGAGAGGAGGGGCGGGCTCAGCAGGGGGAAGCAGGAAGCTTCCCTGGTTAACCCCCTCTCCTCTGCCACACTGGAACAGGGACATGGGGGGCGGCTGGGGACCCCCCTGCAGGGCTAACCTGCGTCCAGCGGGGCCCCTGTGAGCCGGAGCAGCAGCAGAGAGAGGAGGGGCGGGCTCAGCAGGGGGAAGCAGGAAGCTTCCCTGGTTAACCCCCTCTCCTCTGCCACACTGGCACAGGGACAGCGGAGCGGAGGAGGCTGGTAACTAAGGTACACGTCGGGTATCTAGGCAGCGCGCGCTGCCTAGATACCCGCAGTTTACCTTAGTTACCAGCTCCCAGCGCTTGTGAGAGGCGCTGGGAGCTGGAATATCGCTAGTCCCGGTGTCACACGCAGCGATGCTGCGTGTCCACCGGGCGACAATCGCCAGGTTTTAGAGCAGGTTCTAAAACCTGGCGATCATCAACCAGCGATTTATCGCTGGTTGATTCAGTATGTCACACGCGTCAATACGCTGCAACGTCACGTGCAGCCGATATCGTGCAGGCGATATTGACGCGTGTGACAGGCCCTTTAGGGAAAGTCTGAGGGGATAAAAGGTGTATTCATGATGCCACCTGAGGCATGCGGCCAAGGCGGCCGCCACTGCTTCAGAACCTCTGGGGACGATGACCGGCAGCTTGGAAGGCGTCGCTTCCCGCAGGTGGAACGCAGTCCCCAGGGCAGTGGAGTGGCTTTCCCCGGCTCGTACCTTGTCAGATGTTCGCTCTATCAACAGTACCCTCGGTGTTCCAGGCAGCTCCTGCGGCCGGTGGTCTACGCTTAAGAAAGTCACACAGACACTACAGCTGCAGTTCCGTTACTCTTATTTGGGTGTAAAAACATGGCTGCCGGGTACGCTCTTTGCCACTCTCCGGTACAGCACTTTCTCCAGAGCCGGGTTGGTACAGTCAAGCCACGGTTGGTGCCCTTTCCTTCCTTCCTAAGTGTCTCAGTCTCTGGTGGTCTTTCTCTCTCACAGTGTTCTAAGGTGTAGTTCTCATCTGTGGCGAGCGTTTCGTCGCTCTGCCCCCCAGGCTCTAAACGCTTTACGCAGCACAGAGCTCAGGTACTGACAGCCATGAGTGCATATTTGTGTCCCAGGCACCATTAACTTCCGCTCCTGGGCACTGCTCTCTAGTTCAGCCGCTTTCCCCAAGATGTGTCGGGTGTTCGGGCACAGCTCCCGTTGGAAGTCAGGGGCATCCGGATTTACGTCTCGGGCATGAAGTATCCGCACCGTGTTCAGGGCTGGGTCCCTGGGTCGTCCACTAACCCCTCTGTCTCGTCAGATTAGGGCGTATGGGGAATCTATGTCTCATCCGCACCCCTAGGGCTCTTCTCTCTCTGTCAGTCAGTCTTACCCCCCCCATGGGCAAGCGGGGTGGCATTGCTCCAACCCACGGAAGTTGGCACCACACCGCCTCGACTACCACTCCTCGAGAGTCGATGTTACCCCTCCGGTCTCCTTCTACTGTCTCTGACTAACACTTCCTTCCACTTTTTGTTGACACACCCAGGTCAGGGGACTCAGGTCTCAGGCGCGGTCTGTAGGTCATGGTGGTGCCTGAGGCTGTGTCCCGGTGGTCAATGAAAAAAAAAAAAAAGGGTAAAAGAAAAACAATAATAAAATAAAGTTCTTGTTCGTGACGCCACCTGTAGTTTGATAGCACCGGAGCTGCTTGATCCTCCGGGTGATGGGCGGCAGCAAGATGGAGTCACTCCCTACAGGACAAGCGGGTTCCCAGGGGCTGTGGGTTATAATCGTGGAATAGGGCAGCTCAGTTGTTTCTGTAAAGCAATGCAAGTGAATGGCAGTTCTGGAATAAAGCTCGGACGCGTTGCTCACTCTGAACGGGTATTTACTCGGTATTCTGCAGCATACAGAGTAACACAGGTCTTAATGCCAGGTAGTGGACCGGGTGGTGCTTGTTATGAGTAGTGTCCTTCTGAGGCTCCACAAGTGTCTTTCTCTATCACTGTCTGTCCCTTCTCCTCGCTGCTCTGACATACCCAAATAGGAGCACTGAGGACTGTCGGTTGGGTCACCGTTTTGCTCTCACGGCCCCTGGCCTTCAATTGTGGGTGCTCCTGGTATAGCTGCGGTAGGTCGTCTTTGGTGGATCGCGCTCCTATAAAGCTTACGACCATTCCGGGTTTTTTGGTTCCAGGATGAACCTGCTGGACCACGTCGGAGTCGGTACTCCAGGTTTTGGACTGGGCTCGGGTCTTGGATCACCCGCTCTACACTTTGCCCCTCTCTGTCTCTTCTGGGTCACCAGGTTGAGGTGTCCTCCCAGTTAGCTGTCTCTGTTCTTTTCTGTTCTTCTCCCACTCTGCTACATCTGCTGTGCAGCTCTATGCAGCTCCTGCTCTGTAGCTCCCCTCCTGTCTCGACTTGACTTGACTTCCTCCTCAACTGTTCTCTCTCCACTCGACTCGACTAACTCCTTGCTGATTTCCCCACTGCTATATACCCTAGCTTCTCCTCCCACCAGGATCGGTTACCCTAGGAACGGGTGCCTATTTGGTCCTCTAAGACTGGGTGTTGCATGTGGTGGATGGAGCCTCAGGATTATCCTACTCATTACTAGAACAGAGATTACGACACCTTCAGTCAGAGGTGTAGTACCCTGTTGTGACGCACTCTTAGTGGGGCGCCACATTGTGACCTAGGACCTCCCTCTGAGTCCTCCCATTGTCCCAGGGCCTGTGTTTGTGTGTTTTTGTTTTGGGTTCAACTGCACCGTCCCAGCACCTGAACAACAGGGGCACTACACTCCCTAACCGTGGTAATGCAGTACCTCTGGTGGCAGCTTATCCGGTGGGGCACCACACAACCAGCTAAAGATCCAGGCAATTACCCTGAATTGTAACACCTGGAGAAAACTCAGCAGGTCCATCCCATGATTGAGTTGCTTGATAATCCTATAAACAATACTGACAGCTCAGTACACCCCCGCAATCCATTGGGCAGCTGAACTGTTACTCACTGTATCCCTAGGACACATTGAGTTGAGGCTTTATGACAGTACCCCCTCTTCTAGGGGGCACCAAAACCCCAGGTTTCCCAGGAAGCCTTAAATGGAAGGCCCTGACCAAATAATCATCATTCACATATCAAGCTGGGACCCTACGATTTCTCATCAGGTCTGTATGCTTTCCAATGAGCGAGATATCGGAGGGGAGTTTGGACTCTCCTAGAATTCATGATCCTCTGTACCTCATTCGATCCTATAAATAATACTGACAGCTACTGTCACACACTGCTTCACTAGGAGAAAATGAGAGGTGGTTTTGTGACAGTATGAACATAGCCTAAATCTCTGTTTGTGTTTGCATTAAACGGTACTATATTGGCTATACTGTGTGTGTAACAGATGTTGCAGACTCTGGATTCCTTGCTGTGATTTTCACTGAGGATTGTTGATGATGATCCATGGAAAGTTGTAAGGACAGGAAGCAACCATGTTCCTATGGGGGAGGGGAGACCATGCAGGGCTGAATTGATCAACGTA
>JARQOC010000003.1:142737344-142756167 GCA_033576535.1 Allobates femoralis
TCATCAGCATCTCTCAGCATTGAGATTCTCTGACACCGAGTGAATTCTTTATGGCACTAAAGAGGTGAAGTGCGCATAACCGGAAGTGAGGCAACTTCTGATCATGCACAGAAAGCCTCCCTGAAGCCGGGGTGCCTTGGTTCAGGGAAGCTCAATGCTGAGCGCGGCTTTCTATAGCTATAACTGGTGATGCTGCTTTTTCTAAAGATATCTGTATAAGGCGGCCGTCACACGTTGCAATATTGTGAACGATATCGTTTAAGCGATCTGCTTTTTGATCGCTTAAGTGATATCGTTTGTGCATCGTTACGTGCGATCAAGCGATTTTACAATGTAAAATCGCTTGATCGTGACATCGCAGATATGGGAGCTGGAGTTCATATCAAGCGATAAACGCTTGTTCAATCTGCCTCATCGTGGTGTGTGATACCACGATGAACGATCTCCCAGCGGCAGAGCCTATGCTGGGAGATGGTATCTATGGTAAACGTCGGGTTACTAAGCGCCGCGCGGCGCCTAGTAACCCGATGTGTACCATAGTTACCAGTGATCTCGCTGGTCCACATTGCTGGTGAGTCTGTCTGTGTGACAGCTCACCAGCGATGTGAGCGATATCGTTAGCGATCGCGCGTGCACGTGATCGCTAACGATATTGCTCACGATATTGTAGCGTGTGACGGCCGCCTAATTGCTACTATACGAAGGATCAGTTAGGCAGGGATTATAGACATGGTTCTCGTGGTTTTGTGTGCACAGGGAACCTGACAGGTTCCCTTTAACTTCACTGTTGTGATCGTGAATGACATTTGTATGTATGTGTCGCTATTTTTGTGTTGTGTATTTGGTAGAAGTCCATGTCAAACAGTGGAAAAACTGATGGATGCAGATCCAAGTGGCCAGTGATATTTTCCTTGTCTCAGTTTTAACAATTGATAGTGTCAGTCAGCAGCAGTTGTTGTGGGAAATAAAGTGAAGATCAAGTTCTCAGCATTCATTCCAGACAGATCACAGGACTATAAATAAAAAGTAAACACACACTATGTTTGCATAGGAAATTGTACCATCCTGTACTATATTGTGTGGCGCCCCACTGGTCAGTGCGCCACAGTAGGTGTAGTGCCCCCACAAACGAGTGTGCAGCTATTCCTGTCACAGGGGAGGGTAAGGCCCCATTCACACACTGCTTTTTTTGCTGCGTATTTTTACGCACAAGCTCAAAAAAAGCCAAGAGTGGGACAATCAAAACCGGGAGTGGCACACTCAGAGGAAAGGTCTAATAGAAACAAGTGCTCCACTTATATGTTTAGTCACCCACTCCTGGTTTGTGATGAGCTTGTGCTTAAAAATACGCAGCAAAAAAAGAAGTGTGTAAATGGGGCCTAAGATTGCAAGTGGATCCCATCCCAGCACTCCCACACTTAACCTAGGGTAGATGGGTAGTCCCATTCCAATTGGGCGGAGTGAGGGGAGGAGAGAAGTCAGACAGTGGAATTTTAGTTTGCCCTGAGGAACGAAGGAGAGGGGAGCCTCCGAGAGCAAAAAGGAGACTCCCAGGGAGGGGGCCTAGGGAAGAAGCAGCCCGGGAAAAGAAGGAGGGGACCCCAGAGCAGAGCGTCCACACTTCGGGGGGGAAGACCCTAGTTCATCTAACGGAGTGCCGGCTCAGAGGATACGGTGCAGGGTGTTCAGCCCCTGAGCCATCTACACCGGTCGTTACGGGTCAGTTCATCAACACTGACACCCTGTCTAGAAAGTACAGCCTCGCCATGATCGCCCACCAAAGGTCAAGCCCCTTCAGAGAGGGTGAAGAAGGGAATCTCAAAGCACCCCAACAGGTCTGGCATACAAGAGGGCTGTACCGGGGCAGGTTTTTGCAGCAGGACACGTTATTGACAAGAGAGAATAGACTACGGGATCCGCTGAATGACCTTGCAACCCTCTGTGACTACCCGACCAGCTACCTGATTATAGACTGTTTGTGCTGTAACCTGAACTGCCATCTGAACTGGTTTACAGAGTAAAGTACCCGTGTAGAGCAAGAAAGCTTCAGTGTTTTCCTTTCACCTCAACTGCTGCTCCACAGGTCATCCTTACACTTCAAACAACAACCAGCACCACCACCATCAGTGCTGGTCTGCCCCGGGGCTCAGCTCCACCTGCAGGAAGCTGCTCAATCCAAGCTGCAGTACCATCTCTCCCGGAGGTCTGAAGCGGCGCTGGTGCCCATCACCAGAATCTGCAGGTGGCGTCATGAGACAAACTCTTCATAACTATTCCCCAACTCTCTTAGGCTATCACCCAAGGGCACAGACTTGGGCACCGACCACCCGTGACACCCACCGTACCCAAACACCTGAGATCTGAGTACCCCAGACCCTTGTGGGCGCGACAATTGCATCCATTAGTTTACAGGATATTTGAAAAATTGGTCAAATTTCAATCTTCAGAATATGTTATATATGAAGTCCGTGGACACATATGGTGTAAACTGAATAATGTCTCCAGCCAAAATATCCTTACCTTGTTAGAACTGTTCTTGGCTTTAGACATGGAGTATATTAATCAGCTGCCCTCACAAATACAGACACTGATTAGGCAAGAGCTAAGTGGCGATGTATGATCATATTGATACGCTACAACTAATGATAGGGAATGCAGTCACAACAATGGCCTGATAGTAAGGAAAGAATTAACCCTCCTGGATTTATGTTTGTGACCACAATCGAAATCATTATTTGCGATCCTAAAGCTTCCCCGCCCAGGTCATCATATATATAATTTACATCTCTAGGCTTGTTGGATTTGGCCAGTTATAGGTGATGATTATGCTTATAAAAACATGTGGATAGATAAGCTAAAACATTTTTAACCCTTTTAGAACTTTGCCTTTTCCATATTTTACACTTTTGTTCTTACCTCCCTTTCTGCCAAGAGACATACCTTTTCTATTTTTCACAAATATAGCCATATGGGAGCTTATTTTTTTAGGGACGAGTTTTACTCTTGAATGACACCATTCATTTTACCATATAGTGTACTGGTTTTTAATTTACCATGCTCAATATATGGTAACATTGACCTGGCCGTATGATGCTCCAGATCAATTCGAGTTCATAGATACCAAACATGCATAGTTTTTTTACTTTAATTAGTGTAGGGAGGTTAGCCACAGTGCCATGGGCTTTAAACTTCTTGATGACACTGCGCACGGTAGACACAGGAACATTCAGGTCTTTGGAGATGGACTTGTAGCCTTGAGATTGCTCATGCTTCCTCACAATTTGGTTTCTCAAGTCCTCAGACAGTTCTATGGTCTTCTTTCTTTTCTCCATGCTCAATGTGGTACACACAAGGACACAGGACAGAGGTTGAGTTAGCTTTAATCCATGTCAACTGGCTGCAAGTGTGATTTAGTTATTGCCAACACTTGTTAGGTGCCACAGGTAAGTTACAGGTGCTGTTAATTACACAAATTAGAGAAGCATCACATCATTTTCCTAACAGTGCCAATACGTTTGTCCACCCCCTTTTTTATGTTTGGTGTGGAATTAGACCCAATTTAGCTTTAGGACAATTATTTTTGTGTTTTTTCATTGAAGAAAAATTAAATGAAGATAATAATACCAAAGAATTTGTGATTGCAATCATTTTCAGGAAGAAACTGAGTATTATCTGACAGAATTGCAGGGGTGTCAATACTTTTGGCCACAACTGTATATATAGATTATTAGCCATAATTGAACCTAAACTTAGCCTTATCCATAACCCTAAAGACTCTAACAATTTAGAATTCAGTATTGTACAGTATAATTCTTTTTTTAAGGGGACATTTTTACACTCTCTCAGCAGGTCTCTCCTCTCACAAAATCACAAGTGATAGGGGTAGCTGGGATCTGCTGCAAACCATAGCCAGCTTCTGCCTTCCATGCTTGCCGTGACCATTGTGATAGACTTATAACAGCTGTAAAGACTATAGCGACATGGAGATTTCAGCGCTTTTGTTCTACATTATGCTGTAGTCAGGATCGGGTTCCCCCAATTCAAGGACTCCATAGCAGGTGTAAAGTTTGCCTCCATTCTATTAACTTCAAGGTTATGTACCTTGACTTTAACAGAGTTTTCCACATACACAGTAAGGAAAAACATAATTGAAATATGCAATAGCAATGGTTGTTTGCCATCTAGTGGTCATTATTGGGCGTACTGTAAATGCGGATTGTTCGATTTAATGTAAGTATTCTCAGTTTATTGTTATACATATTAAAGTTGAAATGTACAAAATCACTCACCTCTGATCACAGATATCTTTGCAAAATAAGTTTATGACTTGTGATGTCTAGGTTACTTTATTTTGTACTGTGGTATCATATGCTCTTAAAGCCGCTTTACACGTCACGATATCGCAACGCAACTACGATAAAAAGTCACGTGGTACGGGCGTTGCAGTCAATATCGTTTGTGCGTTGTGTAGTGTAAATGGGCAACACAACTCAAAAATGATGCAAATACGATATCGTTTTTGAATTGTGCATGCTCTTCAACCGTGCAATATTGGCTAGGCGATGTGGCAGGATCGTGCTGTGTGACAGCGCAACTACGATTTGGAGCACAACTTCCCCTATTCACTACAATGTTAATTGGTCGTTCCCTGAGTTGCTCATACACGGTGTGAAAAAGGGGCAGAACAACATCATAGTTGCATTGCCTGCCGATATCTCCCTGTGTAACATCTCCTATGCGATCCTGGACAAGTGCCAAAAACGTGCGCGCTCCCATGAAATCGTATGCAATATCGGAATGATATTGCGACGTGTAAAGCGGCCTAAAGAGACAAACCTTTACTAAAAGGGGGTTGTCCAGATTTAGAATAAAATTGTCTTTAGTTAATCTGCTTGAAAAGAACAAGACTCATCCTCTTACCTGCTCCAGTATCACCTCTACACTGTTTCTTTTGCTGGCCTGGAGTGGAAATGTCACATCTCGGTATTACCGCTGTGTCTAGAAATACCTAAAGGGGTTGTCCACTGCAATTTACTGAAAAGGAAGTAAAATTGAAGAAACTTCACAGAAAAAATACAGTCTTAGGGGCCCTTTACACTCCGCTACTGGCGGGTGGATACAACCAGCTACAGGCTACAAATGTAGCTTGTAGCGGCAAAATACCCCGTAGTAGCGGCGTGTAAAGACGGTAGGAGGCACCCGGCAACAGATACATCTGTTTCCGAGCACTGCCCGGAAACAGGTGGCTACACAGGCGATTGTAGCGAGCTGTATCGGCGTGTAAAGAAGCAACAGAAGGGTTGTGTCAACACCAGGCAATGTACCTGGTATGTAGCTTGGGCGTGACACAGGCTCTGGGATACCGCCCCCCTTCAGCGATCATTGGTGGAAGCTCCTGCGTTACGATTGGTAGACGCTGCATAGGGCGGCATATTTAAGGAGCTGACCAGTCACACTACACAATTGCTCGAGCGTCATGTATTAAACAGCCTCCTGCGATACCTGGCCAATCATGGGTTTCTTGCTTTGTCCTATCAGCGTACGGACGTCTCGTAATCCACAATTGTGGCACGCCTATGTGCTGTCCCTGCTTCACCAGGTCCGCCCATATTAGCTGGTTGTAGCGGTGTGTAAATGAGGTAAGATGAGCTACAGAAGGTGACTTGAGGCACCCGGCGGGTATCCAGAGATAGATGTAACGTAGCGTAGCGTAGCTTTTGCCGGCGTGTAAAGATGGTGCGTTTACCGTTTGTAACCGTTTGTGCGTGCTCGTGCACGTGAAGTAGCTGGTTGTATCCACCCGCCAGTAGCGGCGTGTAAAGGTACCCTTAAGGTACCTTTACACGCTGCTACAACAGGATGGATACAACCCGCTACAGGCTACGATTGTAGCTTGCGTCGTCAATATTGCCCGTAGTAGCGGCGTGTGAAGACGGTAGGAGGCAGCCGGCAACAGATACATCTGTTTCCGAGCATTGCTCTGAAACAGGTGGCTACAAAGCCGATTGCAGCGAGCTGTATCGGCGTGTAAAGAAGCTACAGAAGGGATGTCTGGACACCAGGCCACGTAGCTGGAATGTAGCTAGGGCGTGACAGAGGCTCCGTGTTACCGCGCCCCATCTGCGATCATTGGTGGAAGATGGTGCGTTCCGATTGGCCCTTGCCTCACAGCCCACCATCTTGGATGAGCTGTCCCTTCAGCACTGCAGATACGCGCCGTATGCACGCTCATATATTAGTACAATTACGCGGACACACACTTGAGGAAAGAAAATTAACAAATGCCCCATGATCTTTATACAGTCTGCACATCCTCTGAACACATGATAACGAATAATGCTGTACACAGCGCACAAGTGTGTTTTACGTACCGCTCTGGCTTATTGTACAGCGCCTGCCGTAGAAGTGTACCTTGTGTGGCACTGCGCGCAGCGCGCACACAGATGCACGCATACCCATACCACATGGAAAGTAATTCCTCAGCACACAGCTCACAGCCTTGGTTTATGCACCGCACTGTGGGTCTTGTGTAGTAGGTGCCGCATAAGTGTGTCGCTCGTGTCACTGCGCGTTGGGCTACTTTAAAGGGTGCGTCACCTCGACCGCGGCCGTAATGACGTCATGACATTAGTTTCATTTTCACTCTGCCTGCAAGGTGCCAGCCCCTCCTCTGCACACACCATAGCAGTCATGGCGGCCGTTCACCGCGCTGCAACGTGGGGGATGGCCGAACTACTGGTCCTCATAGAGCACTGTGACCGGTATGATTACTGGGGTAATCGGCACCACCGTCACCCTAGGCTGCGCAATCGCGCCACCATCCGGCGGATTCAGCGGGCTCTGCTCAACCAACTGGGGGTGCAGAGGACCGCTAAAGCCGTCCAGAAGAAGATCGCGGACCTGAAGCACAAATGCCCAGGCCGCATACTCGACATCCGTGGCAGGATTGCCAGGCTGCGCGGTAAGTACTTCTGAGGGGCACACATACATTTGACCATATGTTACCTCACCAAAGACACAACTATATCTTAATGAACATCATACGGAGAGTGAGAGCTACGCCGGCACACATGCTATGGGGTACAATATAGCCAGCAGAATATTGATTGACAGGCTACACATCTGCCTTAAACTAAGGTTCATGTTGTGCACAACATGAGTCCACAGTGTTAGATGCTCTACACACAATAACCACACTACTGGCTCATACACACGCCATGGATAATACATGAGGTCAGCCCATATGTGGACTACTGCAAACACATAGGCCCAATATTGAACTGTCCATACATCTCACAGCTTAAACATTCTGCTGACAGATGAATTATTGTGTGATCCTCTACAGATGTTGATGGCTCAATGGATGATGCTTCCCCCACCAGCACCTGCAGGTGCTCCCCCGACACCACCTGCAGGTGGGTCAGCAACCCCACCGGCTCAAGAGCCAACTGCCACACCATCCCCACAAGGGAATAGGCCATCACCAGGGCATGAGGAGGAGGAGGACCATGAAGACCCAGCAGGGCTTCAGGCCAAGGAACTGGCGTCACCATCAGCTGAGGCCGTGGCACATCGTGATGACCCTGCGGTGCTGGACCCAGAGGTGGCATCGCCTGGTGGACAACCTGAGGCTATGCCTCAACCACAAAATGAGCCCACCATTGAGGAATATGGTGGTAAGTGTATTTTGTGGGATGCTATGGGCTGCACACTCTAAGCACTGTGGTGTTGTTTGTTAATTCTGATTGGCACTCATTTATTCAATCATGTCCTCACCCATTGTTGCAGATGGCGAACGGGCTGGAGCTGCGGGCTGGAGTGTGAGTGCCTCCCCTTCACCACATGATAGTGAGGAGGATGTTGAGGCCGAGGGTAAGGACCATATTTGTTGTGTGAACCGAAAAAATAAGCAGAGGGACTACCGTATATACTCGCGTATAAGCCGAGTTTTTCAGCCCAAAAATTGGGCTGAAAAGTCCCCCCCTCGGCTTATACGCGAGTCAATACGGCCCCCTAACAAGTTTGGCGCCCCCACCTCACTTTCTGGGCCCCCCCGCATGCAGCGCTGCGCATATACATTACCTGTCTAGCAGCTGTCACCCTCCGATGGGGGATCGCGGCTTCCGGCTCCGGGCTCCATCTTCTCGCTGTCTTCCTGCTTGTCAGGTGACCGGCCGGCATCGCGATGACGTCATCGCGATGAGCCCCGGTCACAAAGTAGGAAGACAGCGAGGAAGATGGAGCCCGGAGCCGGGAGCCGCGATCCGCCATCAGAGGGTGACAGCTGCTAGACAGGTAATGTATATGCGCAGCGCTGCATGCGGGGGGGCCCAGAAAGTGAGGTGGGGGCACCAAATTATGAGGGGGGCCCTGCTGGGGCCCTGTATACTACCACTGGGGCTATATACTACCACTGGGGCTGTATACTACCACTGGGGCTGTATACTACTACTGGGCCTGTATGTATACTACCACTGGGGCTATATACTACCACTGGGGCTGTATACTACCACTGGGGCTGAATATACCACTGGGGCTGCTGTATACTACCACTGGGGCTGTATACTACTACTGGGGCTGTATGTATACTACCACTGGGGCTATATACTACCACTGGGGCTGTATACTACCACTGGGGCTGAATATACCACTGGGGCTGCTGTATACTACCACTGGGGCTGTATACTACTACTGGGGCTGTATGTATACTACCACTGGGGCTATATACTACCACTGGGGCTGTATACTACTACTGGGGCTGTATGTATACTACCACTGGGGCTATATACTACCACTGGGCTGTATACTACCACTGGGGCTGTATACTACTACTGGGGCTGTATGTATACTACCACTGGGGCTATATACTACCACTGGGGCTGTATACTACCACTGGGGCTGAATATACCACTGGGGCTGCTGTATACTACCACTGGGGCTGTATACTACCACTGGGGCTGTATACTACTACTGGGGCTGCTGTATACTACCACTGGGGCTGTATACTACCACTGGGGCTGTATATACCACTGGGGCTGCTGTATACTACCACTGGGGCTGAATATACCACTGGGGCTGCTGTATACTACCACTGGGGCTGTATACTATCACTGGGGCTGTATACTACTACTGGGGCTGCTGTATACTACCACTGGGGCTGTATACTACCACTGGGGCTGTATATACTACTGGGGCTGCGTGTATACTACCACTGGGGCTGTATATACTACTGGGGCTGCGTGTATACTACCACTGGGGCTGCTGCTGTATATACCACTGGGGCTGCTGCTGTAACACTGCTGGGGCCTGTATATACCACTGGGGAGGCTGCTGTATACCACACTGCTGGCGGCTGTATACCTGTGCTGGGGTCCACCCTCGGCTTATACACGAGTCAATAAATTTTCCCAGGTTTTGGGGGCAAAAGTAGGGGGGTCGGCTTATACACGAGTCGGCTTATACACGAGTATATACGGTATTTTAATGTGATGATTTGGTTTTTTAAACCCACAATACAGGTGTACCCACCATGGAGGACGTTGTGAGGGCCCACCACCAGTTTGCCGAACACCTACAACGGGCCCTATGACGTGGCATCCTGGATCTTCGGCGCTTGGCTGACATGCTGGCTGCCGTCCAGCAACATCAGGATGGCCGACAATGAGGTGTACCAACACCCCAAACAAAATGGGCTCCCCTGGCCCCATAATATGTTGTCCTTGTTGGACCACTAAATTGCCCATGTTGCCTGTTTGGCTTTTCATTGTGTTTTTATTTTGTTGCCCCCGTTGGGCTCTTTTCTTATAGTGGCCCACTTTCACAACAGGTGGCTTGTGGGATGCCTAGCCCTTTGCCTTCTTTACCTATACAGTCCCACATTGGGACCATGAGGAGTGTGGACTGCCGAGCCCTTTGCCTTCTTTACCTATACAGTCCCACATTGGGACCATGAGGAGTGTGGACTGCCTAGCCCTTTGCCTTCTTTACCTATACAGTCCCACATTGGGACCATGAGGAGTGTGGACTGCCTAGCCCTTTGCCTTCTTTACCTATACAGTCCGACATTGGGACCATGAGGAGTGTGGACTGCCTAGCCCTTTGCCTTCTTTACCTATACAGTCCCACATTGGGACCATGAGGAGTGTGGACTGCCTAGCCCTTTGCCTTCTTTACCTATACAGTCCCACATTGGGACCATGAGGAGTGTGGACTGCCTAGCCCTATGTGACCTAAGCATTCTGTGTATTGTGGCAAATGCCTGTCACACATTTCTGTTTGCAATAAAATGCTGGGTTAACTTTTTTTGTAAGCTCCTTCATGTCACAACAATAATATTTGGTGCCTAAACCGGACCATCAGGTAACTATGACAGCCACATTACCACATCTCTTTGTCAAAGTGCAAACACATTACAAAGGAACCGATGGTGGTCCTGCTCTGAGGGCATTGGGCCATATTGTGTTGCTTTGACAAACCTATATTGTGACCACTACCATTCACCCACGTTGACCCACACAATCCTTAACCCAAAATAAATACACAATTGTGTCCCAACCAAAATTTTAATGGTGGTAGAAGTTATAACAAACATAAACAAATCATATCCTGTAATTCAGCCAACATTTTCTACCAAAAAAAATAAAAAACCAAAGCAAGGAATAACCAAATTAAACAAGGAGCTTCCTCCATAAGTCATAGTCCAGACTGCCAATTATGTGCATTGGCTACTAGTGTCCTACTTCTTCATCCTCTGTTGGCTCTGACAATTCCGGCTCCCCCCTCCTCTCATGGCAGCCCCGACCTGCCCGAGACCGTCTTGATCAACGACGACGTGTTGGGGGGGGATTGGGTGTGTGTGGCGGGGCCAGTCTTCTCACGGGCTGGGATGGGGCCGATGGGGAAAGGGGCCACAAGTCTTGTTGCTCAGGGGAGGGTATGTGGCATCCCCATTGAAGTGCCCCATCGTCGGCAGCATCAGCGACAACGTTGTAGACCCGCTGAGCTATTTGGCGTTGGAGCGGCTCCATCCTTTCCAACCTGTCGCTCATGTAGAGGGCGTAGCTCGAGATGTGGGTCCGTTGTTGGTCTAACAGAACCCGTCGGGCCCAGGTGCCCAGCTCGGTGTCAGGTGGTGCTGGACGTCTTCGCCGACGGATCACCGAGCTGGGACCTGGGTCTGGACCCACATCACTGGCTCCGCCCTCCTGCTCAGCCCCAGATGTCATCGGCTGAGCATCATCAGCGACAGATTGGTCGGCAATGGAGCCGTCCTGCTCAGGGGCCTATGGGGGGAAAAAAAGAAAAGAAAAGAAAATTAGTACACACAATATGTAATGTCTACATTGGCCAGAGGCCTCAAAACACCACAACCACACACAAAACACCACCCAAAGAACTTAAAAACCACATCAACACCAAAGCTTCATGCCCACAAGACCGGTCCATCTCCTGTACACTCACCTCTACCTTTTAACATCGTCGCCTCGCTACAGAATTATGTGTGATTCAGAAAGCCATAACCAATAAACAAATCTCACCACACCACGTTCATACTGGCGCCTTTTCTGCACACAGACATGTGGGCCAGCTGGACGTTTGGAGTCCCACTATTCTGAACTCCCCCCCACTTCCAAAAATATATACCCCACATGGCCCACAGGCAACACACGTGTGCCTGCACCATGTCTTAAATGCTACCATGTCTCTCAGTGAATCCCCAACCTATAAATTAAAATACATTAACTGAGTAACCATAACCTAAACATAGGTTGGTGTGTTTTGCCAATTGACCTAGGGCTCTGTGGCCAGAATGCTAGAAACTCACCGAATGCAAGAGGTCATTATTTAGCACACAAAGGTTTACCAGGGCCACCACCAAAATATTACCATGTGGTTCCTGTGAAGGAGTGAGACAAGCACACATGTGAAGAAAACCTTGTGGGGCTCCACCGTAACACAATTACCCACCTCCTGTGGCGCAGATGGTGATTGGCCCGGGCCTACTTGGGACGCAGCAACGGGGCAGCTGGTCCTCCTTACACGCGAGCTCCCGTGGCCAAGGACGAAGGTGAGGAGCGGATAGTACCGTAGGGTAGGCAATGGTACCTCATCCGCTCCAGCCCCTGACCGACGACGCTGGTATTCGATGTGAGCCCGCATGAACGAGGCCCGCATATTCTTGATCTTCAATGCCACCATATGCTGGTCCCACCTCTTGCCTACCCTTGGCTCCATCCGATTGGCCAGAGCCACAAGAGGCCTGTAGGCCTCGGCCCTCACTGCCTGATTTTTATATTCAGGCAGCGAGGAGCGCCACAGGCACTCGTGCCGCTGATACTCCGTGAGAAGCTGGGTCTCGAAGTCCACACTACACCTCGGCATCTGTGTATGCAAACACACGAAAAATATCCTGTCAGGACACGAGCCATACCGAACTTACACCATCCTTTGGGACTTAAGACCAAACATGCCAGGTACATTTCTGCTTCTGTAAATATTTTGTATTTTTTAAACATATTACTTTGCATGTGTGGAACAGTGTCTACATGTGCCCCCGCACCGAAGTCCCACACATGTGTTCAGCCATTCTTTAACACATGACATCTGTGCCCACCTACTCATGGTACTTACAAGGTTGACTACCCCGAAATCCATAATTCAACACAGTGTGTGTGCAGATACCTCAAGGGCCACATCTGCACAAGCACATTGTGTGATAGATATTAGCTTTGCACTGGCCACAATCTTCAAAGTGTTACATATGTGAAAGGAGGGCTGACTGTGTGACAACACTGCACATACTACATGTCATGGGCAAACCCATCATCATCTTGGTGGTCCAACAGCCGTGTAAAAAAAACTTTAGGCCATGTACCAACCATCCCTGGAAACAATGTGCCCACAATGCACGCATCAATGGTGATGGCAACTACCGGGCCCAAACACACCTTGATATGTTGGCATGCTAATTGACGTCAACGTAGGATCTATTGTCAGAGAAGGCCACTAGAGGCCCTACATGGCCATTGCCCTACGCAGAATAACCTAGGCATATATATATATTCCTACACCAAAAACTACTACATGCAGTAAATAAATGGGCATACACACATTGCCTAAGCGCCCTGTGACTGCCGCATCTGCGTTGAGTGCAACGCATGTCAACGAATAAGCACGAGGGAAGCCTTACCGTCAGAGCAACAGAAGAAGGCGCACAGGACACCAGTAGCTCAATGCACATGGACGTCTGGACAAGGTGTGGTGGCCATTAGCATGGCTTTATAGTCCGCTAAACCAATCACAAAAGAGACAATTACGCACATCCTGATCCTACACCTGCGAGCAGGTTTAGCGACAGCTAATTGGTGCAGATCACTGAGTCGTGATTGGTTGCCGGGACTAGAAAAGCTGCGCATCCCGGCAGACGTTACGCTTGCTGGTCAGACCCATTAAGTAAGTATTCGTGGTCACACATGGAATGAGCGGCGGGTGTGATGGATCTGTCATTTTTTTATTTTTCCTAGCGCCAAAGAGTGCTTTAGCGGACTATATGTGGATTGCTATTGGTGTGGTGGTTACATTAGTGAAGTGTGGTGAATTTGTCTAGGCATTTTATATGGGGCTTGACATTTTGGCACAGATACATTGTTTTTTTTTTTCTCCAGTCACCATACAGGAGAATGGCTGCTGGACTGTAGACAGAACTGTGTCACTCATGTGGACTGCATCGATGACATCATACTGGTTGTGGCCAATGGACAGTGGGAACAACGGGGCTAGGATCACACATGGCTTTGAGGTGTAGCACTCCAGACATAGAACAGATGTGGAGAGAACCTAACCCCAGCAAACACATGTATAACCAAGTTTCACCATCCTGAGTCATGTTGAATGTTGTTTGTGTCATGTATGCTCACTCAACCTGGCATATCCTGGTACGTAGTGGATTTATGTATGTTCTTTGCTACCTACATATGTATTTTAGTAAGGATTATGGGACATGTCTGAGCAACATTATTGGTGACACATGTCCCTTTGTAACTCACATAGGTCCAGATGTGTGACTTTCATGTCCTCCCCAAGCTGAAGATGGATAGGAGACCATTATAATTGTGCATGTTCCATTTGGTTTTGGCCGAGTAGTGGGTGTGGTACAGGCATGCCTTCCAGGGTGTGTTTTGTAGGCAGAAGAGAGATCCAATCATCTGGGCTCCAGTGTGTCATTGAAAAGAGGTGTGGCTTGCTTAACATGCTGAAATGTCCCCATATTGTTGTAAGTACTGATGTTTGTTTTTGTCATTTACAGGTGCTGATATTGAGGATGCAGAATATCCATGACCGCAATGTTATCGTGGCTCTTGCGGTGGTGGAAGAGAAAATGTGGCTTCAGGATCGGTATGACCGGTTGATGAGTCGCAGACAGCGGCGGTTGTGGACCCGGGATTGGCTGCGCAGGCGGGAAAGCCGGGGACACATGCAGCTGTTGCGGGAGCTGGAGCTCAATAATCCCGAAGATTACCGAAACTATCTGCGTATGTCCGAGGACTGTTTCACCTTCCTTTTGGAGCGTGTTGGGCCACTGATAGCGCGTCAGGACACTATAATGCGTCCATCGGTATCAGCTGCAGAGCGGTTGGCTATCACTTTGCGGTTCCTGGCTACAGGGCAGTCAATGACATCCCTCACATACTTGTCACGTGTCTCCCTGCCCCTGCTGAGCCGCCTGATCCCTGAGACATGTGAGGCCATCTGGAGTGTTCTGCAGCCATCCTACCTAAAGATGCCACAAACAGCCGCAGGATGGCTGGAAGTAGGGCGAGGCTTTGAAACCCGCTGGAACTTCCCCAACTGCGGCGGGGCATTAGATGGAAAGCACGTGAGGATTACCAAACCTGCCCACTCAGGCTCTTTGTTTTTAAATTACAAAGGGTATTGTAGTATAATCCTCATGGCTCTAGTGGATGCCAACTATGAGTTCCTCTACGTCGATGTTGGAATGAACGGTCGCAACTCAGATGGGGGGGTGTTTGCCCGAAGCTCCTTGGCAACACTACTAGGGAGTGGTGGGCTAAACTTCCCCTCAAATGAGGACACGACCGAACATCTCAACTTTGCGTTTGTGGCGGATGAAGCATTCCCACTTCAGGCTCACCTACTGCGGCCATATACCCAGAGGGCCCTTACTTCTGAGAGACGCATTTTCAATTACCGGCTATCCCGGGCCCGCCGTGTTGTTGAAAATGCGTTTGGGATAATGGCGAATCGATTTCGGGTTTTTCATATGCCTATGCATATGAAACTGGAGTCTATTGAAGCGGTAGTGCTGGCCTGCTGTGTGCTGCATAACTTCCTGCGTCGTAGGGATAGAGCATCATACACGCCAGGAGGTTATGTAGATCATGCAGACGCCACAACAGGGGAGGTCCGTCCAGGGTCTTGGCATGATGAGGCCCATTTTGTTGCGCCACTCCAGCCGCAGAGCCATGGTCGCACTCAGCAGGAGGCCAGGGACAGTAGAGAAGCTTACTGCTCCTACTTCAATGGGTCTGGTGCAGTGAGCTGGCAGGACCAGGCCATGTAGTGTGGCTGGTTCTGGATGCTGCTTTGAAGCTTGGTATGTTGGTGACAGCAGGTTAGCTGTGCCATGTTTTGTTTTTTTTTGGTTTTGTGTTGTTTGTTTTCATTCTGTGCATCAATTTTAGTTAGTTAGTTAGATTAGGTATGCTTATATTTTTCTGGTTGCTGCACAGGTTATCATGTGTGCTAATTTTGGGATCCCTAATATATGTGTATACAATGTCACATGCAGTTGTAATGTCCATTGTATTTCCTTTCTGTATATGTTTGTGTTTTTCACTCCAAGGTCAGGATTGATGCATTATAATAAATCTTTTGTCCTTGGATCCAAACTAATCTGTGTGAGCCTGATTACTTGGGAATGGAGGGCAGTGTGATGAAGGTTTGGGGGGGGGGCAGGGATGTCATAGACACCTATTGGCTGTGATTGGGCAGACAATCTGTGTGGGTGGCCATGCTGTTTGGGAAGGATTTTGTCCAACAGTGTATGTGGGAAATGTGTGTACCTCACCCTTTTATTTTGGTGTAGGCAGAGGGTCACCTGGTCACAGCACATTGATGCAGGACATATTGTTGTCAGGTGGTTTGAAGGACACGGTCACACACATCTTGGACATGTGGCCTTGGGAGCTCCTCCACTACATTCACATCTGTGCGCACATATATGAACACCATTGGGCCTGCATTCACACATAGTTAGGCAGACAGGACACAGATAAAACTTCAACTGAAAACGCACATACTGTGTGTTGTAAGCCGCCACTGTGGGTGGCACAAACGCTAATTAGCACAATCGCCACACGCCGCTGTCACAAGCGCTCAGCGTGCGTGACAAGGCAAACACTTCTACAACGCACACATAGGCCGTAACCGCTACTTTAATGCACACAGAGTATGTGACTGACCACCGCTCCAACGTGACGCTTCACCATCGACTTCGATGCATACGACACGCTCCGCCATGTCACAAGCGCTTATTCCGTGCCACAGTCCGATCACTAGTACGTCACGTCTCAGCCATCCGCCCTCTCCTTCGTGCCCAATCACAACTCTCTAGTGTTGGCCAATGGTTGTGGTTTGGGTGCGGCGTGCAGGACTGTGGCACGCCTATATGTTTTCCCTGCTGCCTTTGTTATGCCCAGATTACTATGTGGTGGCGGCGTGTGAAGATGGTAGGCTAAGCTACAGATGGCTACTTGAGACACCCGGCGATGTATCTAGCTGTAGATGTAACGTAGCGTAGCGCACCTTGTGGCGGCGTGTAAAGGTGGTGCGTTTCCCGTTTGTAACCGTTTGGGCGTGCTCGTGCACGTGAAGTAGCGGGTTGTATCCATCCTGTTGTAGCGGCGTGTAAAGGTACCTATAGGGTGCTTTCACATTGCGATTTTTTTCCTGTCCGTGGGGATCCTATTTTTTGTAGGACCCCACGGACAGGAAAGGACAGGAACGCATGTGGCATCCTGGTGCTATTTCTGTATCCGGGTCCATGATTTTCACGGACCCCGACACAGTAACGGCACTTTCACTTCCGCAATGTATATACATCAGCTGAGCGGTTTAAACCCCACACCTGCCAAAACCGATCGGCGAGCAGGTCACATGACCGCATCAGCTGAGCGGTTTAAATCTCCCGCCCATCAATTGGTTTTGGCGGGCGCGGGGTTTAAACCGCTCAGCTGATACCAGTCATGTGACCAATCAGCTGATCGACTTGCTCCGCCCAGCCATGTCCTTGTTGGGAGCTACATGGAGGCATCAAGGGACACGCCAGAGAGGTGAGCATGATTTTTTTTTATTTTTAACCCTTCTTTTACTTAATTTCACTTCCGCAATGTATGTATATACACCTTGGATGTACATGTTTTTAATTTTTGAATAAAGCAACTTCATAATTATGGACATGTGGCCCTGGATTATCTAATTTACATGACTCTTACGGTGGTGCCAGCCACAGTCCAGGAGCCTGGGAATCCGGAGGAGAATTGTTTGAGGTGAGCAGCTTCCCTTCAACTCCACCCCCACTCAGCTGTACATCTTTCTGTAACAGCAGCACCTAAAACACTGTTTACGGCTGGTAAAGCACAGCTTGAGCACTATTTTTTTATTTACTTCACCACCAGTTAGGATATGGAATATGGATATGTATGGAAACTGAAACAGTAGAAGACCTGTGAGTATTTCTCTATATGTGGAACAGTCATAGTCATGTGTTGGCAGCCTTGAACCTGTTCCAGTATATGTAATATTTCTTCAAGAAAATTATTGAAATTATACATGTTTTGCCATACACATGTTTATTTTCTTTGTGTATTGGAATAACACAAAAAAATGAGAAAAAAAGGCAAACTGGACATGCACTGCATACACAAAACTGGACATGATTTTACACAAAACACCTAAAATGGGCCGAACAAAATTGTTGCTACCTTTCCAAAATTGTGGGTAAACAACTTTGTTACAAGCATGTGATGCTCATTCAACCTCACCTGGAGTAGGTGACAGGTGTGAGCAGTATGAAAATCACACCTAAAACCTAAGAGAAGTTGACTCAATTTGCATTGTGTCTGTATGTGCCACACTAAGAATGGAGAAGCGGAGAAGAGGATTGTCAAAGGACTTGAGAACCAAAATTGTTGAAAAATATCAACAATCTCAAGGTTACAAGTTCATCTCCAGAGATTTTGATGTTTCTTTGACCATGGTGTACAACATAGTCAAGGAGTTTACAACCCATGGCACTGTAGCTAATCTCCCAGGATGTAAATGGCAGGAAAAAATTGATAGAAGGTTGCAGGATAGACCAGATGGTGGAAAATCAGCCCCAATTATGTTCGACAGACATTCAAAGTTTCCTTGCATACTCAGGGTGCATGAGTGTCAGCGTGAATCAAAACCAAACAATTGTGGCGCCCCTGCGACCAGGAGGCCACATAGGGGACTGCAGCCAGGTAAGATAGGAAGACAGTTGCACCACAACACCCTCACAGACATCCCACCGACGGTTCACCCGGTTTCTCCTGATTACCGACGGGGAGCTCTAACTCCACGTTAGAGTTCCTACCCCGAAGGACAGGCAGCTCAGTGGCAACCACGAGGGCCCACAAGGGTCCACGCCACCGCCATACTGTCCAGAGACGCACACAGTGAGAGAGGAAGAGAATAAGCCTGGAAAGGACAGAGAAAGCGTGAGCGGTCACAGAGAGGAACAACCTGGCTGCAGAGAGTAAAGAGGAACCCGGAGGGGAGA